>PVKV010018472.1:0-44711 GCA_004027835.1 Alouatta palliata
CAGGCATACACACACACACACACACCACACACACGCATATACACAGGCATATACACACACATCACACACAAACACCACCCACACACGCATATACACAGGCATACACACACACACATCACAAACACCACACACACATGCATATACACACGCATACACACGGGGGTGGTAGGACAAATGCGCTGGTGCATGTACACACACATATCACACACGCATATACACGGACACACACATCACATATGCATACACACGGGGGTGGTAGGATGAACACATGCTTGCACATGTATGCAAACACACATGCCCACACACATGGGGTGGCAGGACAGATACGCTCATGCCTGCACACACACACACGCACATTCAGGATGGCAGGGCACGCTTATGGATGCTGGCATACACACACGTATGCTGGCATACACACATGCCCCAGGGGTGGCAGGACACACACGCTTGCACAGGCATGCACACGTGCATGCACACACACACACGAGCGTGACCATGTGGCGGGCAGGGCCCCTGGATATGCGCCGCAGCCCCAAAATCCAGCAGGTGGGGACAGACGCTGAGCCCTGCTGGAGTGGCCACACTGCCACCCTGCCACCCCAGCAGTCACTGAGCCAGCTCCTACCGTGGTGAGGGGGGCCAGGTACAGTTTGCCACGGATGTCCAGCTGCAGGGAAAAACATACACCCCAGTGAAGCTTGGCCCTCCACCCCAGCTGCTGAGGCCCTGGAGTCGCCCGTCCCCGACAGTCTAGGGTGCACTCCGCCCTGCCCCAAATGGCCTGGCTCCCTTTCTGGGCCTCTGCGTGTGCCAATCAGTCCGTTCATAAGGAATGTTCTTTTCCTCATGGTCTCCTCCACTGGAGAGCTACTCAACCATCCAAACCCAGCCCCAATGTCCCTTCTTCCAGGAAGCCTTCCATATTGCCCACTCTGTGCAATCCTGACCCTCTAGGACAGAGTACGTGTCTGGCTTTTTTTTTTTCTTGAGATGGAGTCTCGCTCTGTTGCCCAGGCTGGAGTACAAAGGTGCAATCTCAGCTCACTGCAAACTCTGCCTCTGGGGTTCAAGCAATTCTCCTGCCTCAGCCTCCTGAGTAGCTGGGATTACAGGTGTCCACCATCACGCCTGGCTAATTTTTGTATTTTAGTAGAGATGGGGTTTCACCATGATGGCCAGGCTGGTCTCGAACTCCTGACCTCAAGTGATCTGCCTGCTTCAGCCTCCTTAAGTGCTGGGATTCCAGGCGTGAGCCACTATGCTCAGCCCTGTCCAGCTCTTTCTGTCCCCACCAGAGCGGGACTCCCTGAGGGGTGGGCCCAAGACAGCACAGATGGCGTCTCAGCCAGGAGCTCCTTCAGGGCACAGCCTCTGACTCCCGGGCATCTCAAACGGGAACGTGCACACAGCTAGTGCCTAATAGATGCACACCAGACGGACAGGTCTGTGACTGGCACTGTCCTCACCACGTACCCGCTTCTTCTCACAGGGCCGCAGCCTGACCACGTCCTCGTCCGTCAGGGCCCCGCAGGTCCGCACCGGGCCACTGGGAGGGGAGCCATCGCCCGGCCCCGCGGGGGCCTGCTGGGCGCCACAGTTGTCCTGGCTTGGAGCACCCTCGGGGACAGTGGCAGCAGGTGTGGGGCCAGGTGGCTGGCCCCGGCTGAACTGGCGCAGGGCCTGCTCGGCTCGCTCGAAGCGGACCTTGCGTTTCCGAAGCTGCTGCTGCAGGCCTTTGTCCAGGCCGTTGCGGACGGGCGGGGGCTGGGCACAGGGAGCTGCCGACTCCTCCCGCACCAGGTTCTGGCCCTCGGGCCCCAGATGGGCCCCAGCGAAGCGGCAGGTCACGCCGTAGGGGCAGCGGCCGAAGGTCTCGAAGAGCACACAGCGGGGGCCCAGGTCGGCCGGCTTGGTCTCCAGGTAGCATCCCACGTCATGCAGGAAGCGGCAGCGATCCCCGAAGAAACACTTAGCGGCTGACTCCTGCGGGGACACAGGGAGGGAATGAGGGAGGACAGGGAGACCCCGGGGCAGCCCAGCAGCTGGGGCTCAAGCTAGATCACCCCTGCTGGCTCTGTGTCCCTGAGCAAGTCAGGCACCTCACCGTGCTGCTGCGTCTCCATTTGTACAACTGAAGAAGAAAATAATACTGGCTGGGCGGGGTGGCTCACGCCTGTAATCCCAGCACTTTGGGAGGCTGAGGTGGGTGGATCACGAGGTCAGGAGTTCAAGACCAGCCTGGCCAACATGGTGAAACCCCGTCTCTACTCAAAATACAAAAATTAGCTGAGCAAGGTGTTGGGCGCCTGTAATCCCAGCAACTTGGGAGGCTGAGGCAGGAGAATCGCTTGAACCCGGGAGGCGGAGGTTGCAGTGAGCCGAGATCGCGCCATTGCACTCTAGCCTGGGCCACAGAGCAAGACACCGTCTCACAAAAAAAAATTTTGTTTTGAATAATACCAGTTATAGTAAAACAAAACCTTCTAATTTGTAGTTGCTGTGTAATAAAGTAAATGTTGCCCTGTTGTGTGTTTTATATCATACATTCCCAGCTCTGTTTAAGGCAAAATAACTGCCTTCCTGCAAACCATTAAATCTTATCTATCCTCCTCATATTCTTAGCAAAGTTCCCAGGCATCTAAAAATTCCTGGTTTTCTTGCTAACCAGCTGCAAGGTCACAAAGCAAATAAACTCAAAACTGCAAAATGCGTTTCTCAAAATGTTACCTTTCAAATGGAAAGGACATCACAAAACACGTCACCGGTTAATTACCGTTTGTCCTGGCTTCTGTAAACCTGCTCTCTGCTTCATCATCCTGTACCACCCAGGGGCATAAAAGGTACCCCATTTTCTTTGTCCCCTGCTCAAAATTAAAAAGCAATTCCGGGCCGGGTGTGGTGGCTCAGGCCTACAATCCCAGCAGTTTGGGAGGCTGAGGCAGGCAGATCACAAGGTCAGGAGATGGAGACCGTCCAGGCAAACATGGTGAAACCCCATCTCTACTAAAAATGCAAAAATCAGCTAGGCATGGTGGCGCGTGCCTGTGATCCCAACTCCTTGAGAGGCCGAGGCACGAGAATTGCTTGAACCAGCGAGTCAGAGGTTGCAGTAATCCAAGATTACGCCACTGCACTCCAGCCTGGAGATGGAGTAAGACTCCCTCACTCACTCTCACACTCTCACACACACACACACACACACACACACACACACACAAAAGGCAATTCTGCTAAGCCCATAATCATGTTAAATAAAATCCTCCTGCAACCCCAGCGGTCTCTCCAAATCTCTAATGGATTTGAAACAGTGACGAGTCCTACAATATATCCCGAGGAGGAAGACGGAATGGCACCAGAGCAAGCTGATGGATGGCTCACTGCCGAAGGCCCAGGAGCTTTCAATTACCCAATGCCAGAAAATGCACTCTGTTCCTGCCTGCCCCGGCAACAATGCTCCCGTGGCTGCACTCACCTGGATCACGGAGGGGCACAGCCTGTTCTTGTCGTAGTGGGTGGGTTTCACATGGGTCCGGCCCTTGTTCTGGCCCCGGGCCCTCTTCTGGGTCTGCTGCTGCTGCTCCCGGGGCTCTGCTGTCTCCTCCTCCTGCCTGTCCTCTGTCTGTCCTTCCTCCGACTGTCCATCCTCGAGTCGGATACGCTTAGCCTCAGGCTCAGCCAGGTCATTGCCACCAGGGTCTCCTACCTCGGTTTCCCGGCAAGGCTTCTCCTGGCCTTTAGCTTCCAGGAATTCGTGAAACTGCTCCTTGGTGGTGAGGTATCTGCCGACAGAAATGGAAAGGAAAACCCTCGGAACACAGAGTCAATCAATACTGGGGAAACGAGACTAGAAACACTTGTCCGTGCTTAAATCCTTCTGCTGACGGGGAGCTCACTACTTGACCAGCCAGCTCTTAGCTTGGGAGCACCTCAGGGCCTCAAAAAGGACTATTTTTACTGGGTGTCAAGGCTCACATCTGTAATACCAGCACTTTGGGAGGCCAAGGCAGGTGGATCACCTGAGGTCAGGAGTTCGAGACCAGCCTGACCAACATGGAGAAAACCCGTCTCTACTGAAAATAGAAAACTAGCCGGGCGTGGTGGCGCGCTGCTATAATCCCAGCTACTCAGAAGGCTGAGGTAGGAGAATCGCTTGAACCCGGGTGGCGGAGATTGCGATGAGCCAAGATCATGCCACTGTACTCCAGCCTGGGCAACGGAGCGAAACTCCGTCTCAAAAAAAAAAATAATAATACTATTGTGCCTGGGTCCTCATTGTCAAAAGTGTTGCGCGAAACTACAGCTTATCAGCCAAGAAGATCCCTGCGCACATGGGGTTAAGAAAAGCTACAAGTCCCAGCATGCCTTGAAGTCCCAGCATGTCCAAGCCGCCACATTTCCCAGCACGCCTTTCGGCCCTTCAAACACCGCAAGCCCCAGTATGCCCCGCGGCACTCGCTTCAAGCACTAAAGGCCGCGGCGATGCACATGCGCAGTACGTCCATATGCAGGGACTACAATCCCCAGGATGTACCGCGGTCCTGGCCTCAAATCCCGCCTGCCCTAGCATACACGTGGTGTCCTTCGCGCATGTGACAGTCCCCAACGTGCACGATCTCAGGTACCTCCGGTGACTACGCTGCAGGCGGAAGAACGGCCGGGACAGAAGAGCCGGTGGCTTCTCGCCCCCAGCGGCTGCCTAATCTCCCGGCATGCACCGCTCAAGCCGCACTATGGGTGCCGAGAAGGACCCATGAGATTCCCTCCTGCCCCGGCAACTCACTGAGGCTTAATGGGCGCCACTCCCCGTTCCAACGCGCCGGCTCCTGAGTCGCAGCCACCGCCATTCTCTGGAGGGGCCTCCGCCGCTCCCTCCGCCATCGGCGCCACTCAATCCCGCTCTGGAGTGTGGCGGGAAGGCCTTCCGGGTCGCGCGTGTCTTCTCTGGTTGTGCTGGGGAAGTGCGCATGACCCTGTCGTTCCAATGACGCCATTGCGCGCTCGTGACGTCACGGGGGCGGTGCCCGCACGTGGGTGGAACCTCACGTCCTATGTAAACCAGAGCCCGGCCTGTTGCAAACCGGACTGCAGTCGACTTCTGCACTCATCGGAGTTAGGGTGTTTTAGTGGTTTTTGTCTGTTGTTCTGTTTGAGGCAGGTCTCGTTCTGTCGCCCAGGCTGGCGTGCAGTGGTGCGATCACGACTCACTGCAGCTTAGTCCTGGGCTCAAGCAATCCTCTGTCTCAGCCTCCCGAGTGGCTGGGTCTACAGACATGCACCACTAGGCCTAACTAATTTTTAAATTTTTTGTAGAGACGAGGTCTCGCCAGGTTGCCCAGGCTGATACCGAACTCCTGGGCTCAAGCGATTGTCCCACTTCTGCCTCCCAAACTGTTGGGATTAGAGGCATGAGCCACGGTTCCCGGACCCTGCTTAGGGTTTTTTAAAATGTAAATTAGGCCGGGCGCGGTGGCTCACGCCTGTAATCCCAGCACTTTGGGAGGCCGAGGCGAGCGGATCACCTTAGGTAGGGAGTTAGAGACCGGCCTGACCAACATGGCGAAACCCTGTCTCTACTAAAAATACAAAAATTAGCCAGGCGTGGTGGTGCACGCCTGTAATCCAGCTACTCAGGAGGCTGAGGCAGGAGAATTGCTTGAATCCCAGAAGCGGAGGTTGCAGTGAACTGAGATTCCCCCACTTCACTCCAGCCTGGGCAACAAAGCAAAACTCCGTCTCAAAAAAAACACTAAATTACACTGTCTTTATGCAGGACATTAGTTCAACAAATAATTAGTTGAGCGCCTGTATGCCGGATACTGTCCTACCTTTTGGGATTGTGGTGGTAAACAAAATGGAGAAATCCTTGCCTTTAACAGCTAAGTTGGGAGTCAGAAACACAGACCAAAAAAAAAAAACTCAGATTTTTGGGGATTGGTTCCAAGACCTCCTCGAATACAAAAATCCGCGTGTACTGCAGTCCCGCAGTCCCCCAGCAGAACCCCTGTACAGGAAAAGTCCGCCCGCTGTATCTGCAGCTTTCCCATACCGCCTCCGCATTTGGTAGCGGATAAGAAACCCGCAGATACAGATGGCCAACTCTATTTCATTTTTTAAAGACCACTTGTAAGTGGATGGATGCAGTTCAAGCCCGTGTTGTTCGAGGGTCAGCTGTACATAACGTAGATTAAACCATAAGCGAGGTGGTGATAAAGCAGTAAGCCAACTAGGAACGCCACCCTTGGCTGTGGCAATTTTTTTTTTTTTGAAAGGGACTCTCGCTGTGTCACCCAGGCTGGAGTGCAATAGCGTGATCTCAGCTCACTGTAACCTCTGCCTCTTCGGTTCAAGGGATTGTCCTGCCTCAGCCTCCAGAGTAGCTGAGATTACAGGTGCCCGCCAACACGCCTGGCTAATTTTTGTATTTTTGGTAGAGATGGGGTTTCACCATGTTGTCCAGGCTGATCTCGAACTCCTGACCTCGGGTGATCTGCCCGCCTTGGCCTCCTAAAGTGCTGGGATTACAGGCATGAGCCATCACACTCGTCCCTGGCTGTTGCGAGTTTTAAAAGTTATTTAAATTTAAATATTTATTTATTTATTTGAAACAGAATGTCTGTGACCCAGGCTGGAGTGCATCGGCACAATCTTGACTCACTGCAACCTCCACCTCCCTGGTTCAAGCGATTCTGCTACCTCAGCCTCCCAGGTAGCTGGGATTACAGACGCCCACTACCACACCTGGCTAAACTTTGTATTTTTAGTAGAGATGGGGTTTCACCATGTTGCCCAGGCTGGTCTTGAACTCCCAAAGTGCTGGAATTCCAGGCGTGAGACACCGCGCCCAGCCAAACTGTCATTGTTTTTTAGAGACAGAGTTTATTTAAATTTATTTATTTATAAAAAAGTAAATTTATTCACTTACTTTTCTGAGACAGAATCTGGCTCTGTTGCCCAGGCTGGAGTGCAGTGGCGCTATCATAGCTTGCTGCTGCAGTTTCTAAGGTAGCGTTTGAGAGTCCTCGGAGGCCCTGTGCAATAAGCCGAGATAACACCACTGCACTCCAGCCTGGGCAATAAGAGTGAAACTCCCATCTCAAAAAAAAAGTATTCGGAAGAGTTGTAGGGATATCAGAGGAAAAGTGTTCCAGTGCAAAGGAGTGAACAGTGAGTGCAAAGGCCCTCAGGCAGGAGGAAAAGCCCTGGCGTGTTGAGGGAACACTGAGGAGGCCCAAATGGTTGGAGCAGAAAGGGTAAGCCGGGGAGGAGGAGGAGGTGAGGGAAGGAAGGTGAGAAGGTGCTGTCTGCACAGGACTCGGTGAGCTTTGAGAAGGACTCAGGCTTTCATCATGCGTGAGTGAAATGAGAGCCATGGAGGGCTGTGGGCCGAGGAAGGCCAGATCTACTCAGCATTTGCCAGAGTCCCCACCATGCCCTGTTGTGCCCCCTAAAACTCCTTGGCCTGCATAGGAAACTCAGGGCCCTGGACTCACCCAGCTTTGAATCCCCGCCCCTCCACTTACCTGCTGGAAACAATAGCCTCTCTTACACTCCAGTCATCTCATCGATAAAATGGGGCTGATAAAAGCATCTCCTTAGACCACGTGCGTGGGCTCACACCTGTAATCCCAGCACTTTGAGAGGCCAAGGTGGGTAGATCACTTGAGGCCAGGAGCTGGAGACCAGCCTGGCCAACATGGTGAAAACCCACCTTTACTAAAAATACAAAAATTAGCCAGGCATGATGGCACACATTTGTAGTCCCAGCTACTTGGAAGGCTTAGGCATGAGAATCGCTTCAACCCCGGAGGCAGAGGTTGCAGTGAGCCGAGACTGCACCACAGCACTCCAGCCTGGACGCGAGATCGAGATTCTGTCTCAAAAAAACAAAAAGCAACGTATCTTTTTTAGTAGGTAAGGATTCAATAAGTAACAATAAATTTTAAACAAGTATATCATTTTTCCTGAATTACTTTCGGGACACTGTGCGCAGCGGAATCAGCCCATTCCTTAGACCCCCTTGCGTTTCACTCTGAACTTGACAAAGGTTTTCCTGGAGTGGGAAGGGAGGCAGGCACTGCGCTCCTTGTATAACAGATGGAGAAAATGAGTCCCAAAGAGGGAAGGGATTTTCCCGAGGCCACACAGGCTTGGAATCTGTTTTTACAGGACCTGGGAGAAATCGGGGGAGTTGAGGGAGGGGGGATTTTGTGTTCCATCTCCGGCCTCGGCTGCCCTCTGCAGGACAATCTGGGACTAAAACAGTGGAACCCGGGGAATCTAAAATTGGAAAACTGGAAAAGGCACCTTGGCTTAAGGCCGTAATCCTGGCCCTTTGGAGACAGATAGGAGGATCGCTTGAGGCCAGGAGTTCCAGACCAGCAGCCTGGGCCACCTAGAGAGGAGACCCCTTCTCTGCAAAAAATGAAAAAAACTAGCCGGGCATGGTGGCATGTATCTGTGGATCCAGCTACTCGGGAGGCTGAGGCAGGAGGATTGCTTGAGCCTGGGAGATCGATGCTGCAGTGAGCTATGATTGCACCACTGCACTCCAGCCTGGGCAACAGAGTGAGACCGTGTCTCTAAAAATAAATAGATAAATGGCCAGGCGTGGTGGCTCACGTAATCCCAGCACTTTGGGAGGCAGAGGCGGGTGGGTCATTTGAGGTCAGGAATTCAAGACCAGCCTAGTCTACATGGTGAAACCCCGTCTCTACTAAAAATACACAAAAATTAGGTGGGCGGGGTGGTGGACGCCAGTTATGTCAGCTACTCGGGAGGCTGAGACATGAGAATCACTTGAGGCCGGGAGGGGGAAGTTGCAATGAGCCATTTCGCCACTGCACTCCAGCCTGGGCAAAGGAGTGAGACCCTGTCTCAAAAAATATATATATAATAAAACATTTCAAATAAAGCCAGAAGAAATCACAGCAGTCAGGGCTGGACTTGCTCACCATCCAGGGATGGGCACTGCCTCCTCCCTCCTGGGGTGCCCGTCTGTTCCCCTCTGCGGTTCTCCCAGGTGCCTTTCTCATCACGTTACCACTACCCCAGACAGCTTTGAAGAGACAATTGTCAGGCGGGGGAAACTGAGGCCACAGAAGGCAACCTCAGGAATGTGGCCTCTTCTCTGTGGGCCTCAGCCTCGAAGATCTCCCAGGGCTGCCTGGCTGTGCCCTGTGTAACTCCACCTCCTCAGTGTCAGGCAATTCAGGAAGCCTTCCTGTAGGAGGAGGGCTGTGGATTGGCCATTGATAACCATGATATTAATATAAATAACATTAACTGTTTACTATTATATATTAACGTTTATTGTTATATTATTATATTGGAGTGGTATAATATTGTTTACCAGTAGCTGAACAACTACAGAACACTTTCTGTGTACCAGGCCCCATTCGAAGTCTTCTTCTTTTTCTTTTTTTGAAGTCCAGTGGCAGGATTATAGCTCACTGCAGCCTCGAACTCCTTCCCATTTTAGCCTCCCAAGTAGCTCGGACTACAGGCTCATGCCACCTTGCCTGGCTAAATTTTGTCTTTTTCCTATAGATGGGATCTTGAATGTATGGCCTCAGGTGATCAAGCAGAAAGAGCTGGAGGCCGGACACGTTGGCTCACGTCTGTAATCCCAGCGCTTTGGGAGGCCGAGGCGGGAGGATCACCTGAGGTCAGGAGTTCAAGACCAGCCTGGCCAACATGGTGAAACTCTGATACTACTAAAAAAAAAAAAAATCAAAAAATTGGCTGGGCGTGGTGGCACACGCTTGTAATCCCAGCCACTCAGGAGGCTGAGGCACGATAATCACTTGAACCTGGGAGGTGAGCTGAGATCGTGCCAGTGCACTCCAGCCTGGGTGACAGAGCAAGACTCCGTGTCAAAAACAAAAAAGAAAAGCTCCCTGACTCAGGGTGGGTCCAGCGCCTACTTTGGGGTTCTGCAAATTTCTTTTTTCTTTTTCTTTTTTTTTTTTTTTGAGACAGAGGCTCGCTCTGTCACCCAGGCTGGAGTGCAGTGGTGCCATCTCAGCTCACTGCAACCTCCACTTCCCGGGTTCAAGCAATTCTCCTGCCTCAGCCTCCTGGCTGATTTTTGTATGTTTAGTAGAGACGGGGTTTCACCATCTTGGCCAGGCTGGTCTTGAACTCCTGAGCTCGTGATCCACTCCCTCAGCCTCCCAAAGTGCTGGGATTACAGGCGTGAGCCACCTGGCCCAGCCTGGGCCCTGCAGCTTTCTCAATGGCCCCCATCAGGGCCCCGGCAGGACTGGGGCTGCCTGGCCATAGGCCCGTCTTTCCCACCGGACAGTGAGCCCAGAGAGGGTGTGAATCGGGCTTAAGTTAGTCCCTCTGTGTCCCAAGCACCCAGCACAGGGTCGGGTACACAGGAGGTGCTCCATGGATACTTGCCGACTGAATGTGTCTTACCATGGCTGGGGAAACCGAGGCACGGGGGACAGAGCCTGCCCTAGACAATCCCACCTTCACTGAGGCTGTGCAAGGGGGCTGAGGGCTTCCCAAGGGCCCTGGCTCAGCTATCAGTGTCACTGTGCAGTGTGCAGGGACATTGAGGAAGATGCCCCCTGACCCTGGACCAGGCCTGGATTGTCCTTGACTGACCTGGAGGAAGCAGGATGGAGGTCGGTGGCCCTGGGGCCCCTGAACAGGTGGGGAGACGGAGGCACCCAGTTACTGATTCTTTTTAAGAGAATGGATCTTGCTCTGTCCCCCAGGCTGGAGTGCAGTGGCATGATCTCGGCTCAATGCAGCCTAAACCTCATGAGCTCAAGTAATCATCCCTCCTCAACCTCCCCAGTCGCTGGGACCGCAGGTGCCCACTACCATGCCTGGCTAATTTCTATATTTTTTGTAGAGATGGGGTCTCGCCATGCTGTCCTGGCTGGTCTCAAACTCTTGGGTTCAAACGATCCTCCCGCCTCAGCCTCCCAAAGTGCTGGGATTACAGGCGTGAGCCACTGTGCCCAACCTATTTTTTTTTTTTTTGAGACAGAGTTTCGCTCTTGTTGCCCAGGCTGGAGTGCAATGGTGTGATCTCAGCTCACCGCAACCTCCGCCTCCCGGGTTCAAGCGATTCTCCTGCCCCAGCCTCCCAAGCAGCTGGGATTACAAGCATGCGCCACCACACCTGGCTAATTTTTTTTTGTATTTTTAGTAGAGATGGGGTTTCTCCATATTGGTGAGGCTGGTCTTGAACTTCCAACCTCAGGTGATCCACCCACCTCGGCTTCCCAAAGTGCTGGGATTACAGGCGTGAGCCACCGCGCCCGACCTGATTCTTTCTAACTCAAAAAACATTTCTTTCTTTCTGTATTTCCTTCTGTGTCTCTCTTAAATCTCTCTCGAATTTTTCTCTGCATCTCTGTTCCCCATCTAGCTCCCCCTCTCTCTGTGCTCCCCCTTGCACTCTCTGCAGCCCTCTCGCCCAGGCCGGATGGGGGTGGCGGCCACAGGGCAGGTGCGGCTCTGGGCTCAGTGCCCGACGCTGCCGCGGCCGCCCCGGATTTGTGGCTGCGACTCCTTTATCTGCAGCTGCAGCTGCCCCTTATCTAGTGGCTTCAGGACACGAGCCCGGGATTAGGGCGGCCCGGGCCAAGGACAGGAGACGGCAGGGCGGGAGGCGGCAGAGAGCGGGGGAGCCGGGTGCAAGCGCGTGTCCCTGAGTGTGAGTGTGTGTGGGAGCAGTCTGTCGCGGATGCATGACTTGGGGGAGCCCTGCGTGTGTGCGATTGTGTGTCTGTGTGATTTCGCGTCCATTGCGTTATGAAGCTGTATGAGGGAATGCGTGTATGCCTTGGTGGCTGTGGCCTGTGTGTGACTCGTGTGTTTGTGTGTGTGCATGAATGGTGCCACTGTGAGTTCTGAGAAGAGCCGCTCAGCCGCTCCTCTGTCCCATGTACACCCGCACAAGCCCATTCCAGCTCCCTGCCCGTACAACCTCGCTCCCAAGTCCCCATTCCCCTTCTCCCAGCCTGATGGTTTTCCCACCTTGCTGACCTATGGGGCCCTTGACTTGTGACCTGTGGCTGTAAATGGCCCTGTGGGGACAGCTGCTGGCCCTGTTTTAACCATCCTCACCTGAAACGGGCCGGCCCCTTCCTGCCACCCACAGGCCTTGCAGGTCCCATCCCAGCCGGGTGGGCTCCTCCCCCAGTTCCTGCACAGCTTTCTTGGGGCCAGCCTGACCTCGGCCAGGAGTGTGTCTCCAGCTCTGTGTCCCCTGCCTCAGCTCAGGCCTCTGTGTGCGCTCAGCGTGGTCTGGCCTGGGGTGAGAGTGACATTGTTGAATTGGTAGCCCCAAAACATCATTTTGGGGGAGCCCTGAGCTGCCCTGGTGTCCTGGGTAAGTCGCTCCACCTCCGCACAGAGAATGACAGCACCCATCGCCAAGGCTCTGATGAGATATTACATCCACAGTGCCGGGCATAGAACAAACGTGGGAGCTGTCTGGCAGATGGGGAAACTGAGGCCCATGAGCTCAGTCACCAGCACATTGGGGGCTGGGGTGGTGCTGAGTGTGCAGGGGTGGCCAGTGCTCCGGCCAGGGGACACAGTGGGCATTTAGCCACCCCCACCCCCACTAGGCTGGTCCCTGGGGGTCCCGAGGTGCAGCCCAAGCCCCTGGAACCTGGCCCAGCTCCTGGTGTTAAGATGGAAACTTCTCCATCAGCCAAGTCTGAGTCTTGGCCAGCGGCCCCCCGCCTCCCAGAACCTCTGCCCCGGAGTCTCCGCCCGAGAACAGAACACTCCCTTTGGGAGCAGTGGCCTTCTGGGGAGGGCAGGAGGCCAGCCTCCGGGAGGACAGGGGCAGAGTGTGGTACAGCCATCCAGCCCACTTTCCAGACTTCTCCTTACTGTGTGACCTTAGGTTAGCGGCTTGACCTCTCTGATCCCCGAGTTTCGCAACCACCAAGTGGGCAGAGAGCAGGCGGAGGTGGGGTGAGTGTTGCCAGGAGCTACCTGGGGGAGATATCTGAGGAGGCAGTGAACAAGCAGAAGTAATTTCCAGGCAAACACCAGAAAGGGGAGGCAGGCTTTGGGGTGTGGTTTTCAGCTGCCCCTCCATGGTTCCGACCCTGCCTTCGCCTTAACCCTGATGCCAGCAGGCTTGAATCAGTCAAAGAGGTCAGGTGCCTGGGCCACACACGGTGGCTCATACCTGTAATCCCAGCACTTTGGGAGGCCGTGACAGGAGGATCACTTGAGCCCAGGAGTTGGAGACCAGCCTGGGCAACACAGCAAGACCCCATCTCTCTACAAAATTAAGAAATCAACTGGGTATGCTGGCGCACATCTGTAATACCAGCTCCTCGGAGGCTGAGGTAGGAGGATCACTTAAGCCCAGGAGGTCAAGGCTGCAGTGAGCTATGATGGCGCCACTACACTCTTGCCTGGGCGACAAAGTGAGACCCTGTCTCCACAAAGAAAGAAAGAAAGAAAAAGGTCAGGGCCAGCCGCAGTGGTTCATGCCTGTAATCCCAGCACTTTGGGAGGCTGAGACGGGCGGATCACGAGGTCAGTTCAAGATCAGCCTGGTCAAGATGTCGAAACCCTGTCTCGACTAAAAATACAAAAATTAGCCAGGCTTGGTGGCAGTCTCCTGTAATCCCAGCTCCTCGGGAGGCTGAGGCAGGGAATTGCTTGAACCCAGGAGGCGGAGGTTGCAGTGAGCTGAGATTGAGCCACTGCACTCCAGCCTGGGTGACAAAGTGAGACTCTCTCTCAAAAAAAAAGATCAGACGCCTGTGGGTGCCCTCCTGCTCCTCTCAGAGCCTCAGTTTCCCCACATCTGTGCTCTGGGAAGACTACAGATCCCATCCACGGGCTGCACTCGAAGCCAGAGAGGCTCAGTACTTGGTGACATCCGCCCCGCCCTGCGGCAGCCCAAGTCTGGAACAAAAAATATTTTAAAATATGGCATTGTAAATACCCGTGTTTCCTGCAAATAGAACTGGCCCCTGAATTCCCTGGCCTCCCGGGCAGCCAAGCCCAGACAGTTTCTTGGAAAGGGGTGGAATTCAGAGGGCTGGTGTTTTGTTTTTTTGGGACAGGGTCTCGCTGTGTCTCCCATGCTGGAGTGCAGTGGTGCGATGAGGGCTCGCTGCAGCCTTGACCTCCTGGGTTGGGGTCCTCCTGCCTCTCCTTCCCACATAGCTGGAAATATAGGCGTGCACCACCACGCCAGTCTAATTTGAAAAAAAAATTTCGGCCGGGCGCGGTGGCTCACGCCTGTAATCCAAGCACTTTGGAGGCCAAGGCGGGCGGATCACCTGAGGTCAGGAGTTCAAGACCAGCCTGACCAACATGGTGAAACCCCGCCTTAAAAAAATTTTTTTTTTTATTTTGTAAAGATGGGGGTGTCTACAGATGTCCCCCAGGTTGGTCTCAAACTCCTGGCCTCCACTGATCCTCCTGCCTCAGTCTCCCAAACCCCTGGGATTTCAGGCACGAGCCACCGTGCCTAGCTCAGAGAGGGCGGTTCTTAATGGAGAGTTCTGGTCCCTGGGGTTCCTTTCCAGGATAGGGGGTGCAGGGGTCCTGAAGGGGCCAGTGTGGCCCTGTGCACCTCAGTTCCCGGCTTTGGTGTGGGTCAGCAAGTGTGACAGGGTGTCTGTCGCCGCCTGTCACAGACACTGTGCGGGTGACTTGGGAGGGTGTCAGTATGTAAGAAACTGTTTCTGGTGTAACCATGTAGGGCTGACCCCGAGCAAGGCAGGGTCTCCGTGTCCCCAGGTGCGATGGGGGTCTCTGCCCACGTGTGTGGTTATTTCAGCGTGTGTGTTCCTGAGTGGGATGGCTGTAGCTGGGCATGGGTCCCCGCGTCCCCACCCCCTACGTCCCGCCCCGCCCCCCACTTTGGCCCCTCCCCCTAGCATCCCCCCCCCCATCCCAGAGGAAGAACCAAGTCTTTCAAGTCGCTGTTTCCAGGGCAACCGTTTTACAAGCGTCCACATGGTGGGCACATGTGTGTGTGACCTGCACCATAGCGGAGAGGGGGGCACAGGAGAGGGGGGCACAGGCGGTGTGAAGTGAGCCGGAGGCGGCCGAGGGGCAGCTAGCGACAGCTTAATGGTGGAGGGCTGGGGTGAGGGTGGGCTCCTGTCGGGCTGTATGTGTGCAGGGGTGGCTGTGCCTCCCAGACGGGGCCCGGCGTGTGTGTGTGTGTGAGTGTGCGCGCGCGCATGCTAACTAGTGCCAGGCAGCATGGGGGTGTGTAAGGATCTGCTGAGAGTGTGTGTGTGTGTGTGTGTATATTGGGGCAGGGTGAACCCCGTGTCTGTATGCATGAGTGCATACAGAAGGGCATGGTGTAAGGAACGACCCCCGCAGGAGAGTGTTCTCGTGTCCTTGTGAGATATCCGTGGAGGGGTCAGCGCTTGTCTGCGTGTGAGGACCTGGGGGTGGGGAGGGGGCGGGGTGTGGCTGTGCAGGAATGTCTGTGCTCACTACGGCATCTAGGTTTGTTTGAGAAGGAGAGAGAGAGTTCGGGATGGAGTGAGGAGGAGGCCCTAAGAACCTCAGGCCTGTAATCCTAACACTTTAGTAGGCTGAGGTGGGAGGATCGTTTGAGCCCAGGAGTTCAAGACCAGCTTGGGCAACATAGCGAGACCCTGTTTATATTTTTTGAACAATTATGGCCAGGCGCCGTGGCTCACTCCTGTAATCCCAGCACTTTGGGAGGCCAAGGTGGGTGAATCATTTGAGGTCAGGGGTTCGAGACCAGCCTGGCCAACATGGTGAAACCCCGTCTCTACTGAAAATTCAAAAAAATTAGCCAGGCCTGATGGCGGGCGCCTGTAATCCCAGTTACTGGGAGGCTGAGGCAGGAGAATCACTTGAACCCAGGAGGCAGAGGCTGCAGTGAGCCGAGATCGCACCACTGCACTCCAGCCTAGGCGGCTGGGCAAGACTCTGTCTCAAAAAAAAAAAAAAAAAGAGATGGCAGTGGGTGTGACCCCACGTGGAACAAAGGTTTAAGGGTGTGTGTCGCTGGAGTGGGTTTCTGGGAGTGAACATTTAGGAACACCAGTAATGGCAGACATTTGGACATGACTCCCCACTTAGCTTACTTCCTTACTCAGTCACATTCACTCATTACTTACACAGGCTGATTCACACTCATTCAATCCTTCCTAGAGCCCAATGAAGATCTACTAGTAATACCCTGTTACAAGTGGGGAAACGGAGGCACGGGGGACGGCCCAAGGCCACATTCCATCCTAGATCTGGGCCACTTCTCCGACACAGGCCCGCTCTCTCGACCCTCCACCCCCAAACTCACATTCCCGCACGCACCCCGCGCACGTGCACAGCACTGTGCATCAGCCCTAGTGCAGCAGGAGGCGAGGCTGCGTGAGCGTCCCTGTCACCACACGCACTGCGCAGCCCTGCAAGTTGTACAGGCCCCTTGGGGGGACGTGCACGTGTTGGGGGTTCGGGATCTTCTAGGAAGGCCTAATCTGCATGCGAACTCCCAGGCTGCTGGACTCGGAAAAATGCAGGCAGCAGGGCTGGAGTGAGAAGGCCGGAGAACCCAGACGGCGGGAGCGAGAAACCGGAGCACGAGGGCCCCAAGAACGCAGGCGGCGCGGGGAGGAGTCTGCAGGGCGGGAGTTTCTGGGTCACCCCGCGGGGCGGGGGCGGGGCCGCGGCAGTTCCAGCCCCGCCCCCGAGTTAGCCCGGCGCCGCCAGGGGGCGCTATGGGAGCGCGGAGCCGTCGGGGAGGAGCCCGGGTCGGGTTGGGCTTCCCGGCCCGCGGATCTTGGTGCCAGGAGGGGGCGCCGGCGGGAACCAGGAGCGAAAAACCCCTGCAGGGCTCCGAGGCCACACCGGGGGGACCTGCTGCTTGATGGGGGCTGCTGAAGACAGCGGGTGTCATCTGTCTGAGGGGAAGACTTTGCGCCTTAGTTCCCTGGAAGAGCTTTCTCGGGAGGGGCCTCCTTCAGCTTTTGGGGAAGGAGGACCTGGGGCAAGATTGGAGGGGGACTCCCCAGTCCTCAGTGGGATGAGGGGAGCTGTGGGCAGTGGCCACTGCTGTCTGGGTGGGTGTCTTGGCTCTTGGTTCGCCAGAGGGGGTCGGGGTGGGGGCGTCTTGGGACTCGGGATTTAGGCAAGAGGCGCTGTCGGCGGTCCCCAGAGTGAGGGTGGGAAACAGCTAGTTTGGGAGGCGGCCGCACTGGGAGCTTCCCTTGAGGGGCTTCCTTACTGAGGGGACTTCTGGGCGCCTCGTTTTCCGGAAGGGGTCCTGGGCAGGTTTGGGGGTTTTGGCAGCGAGGTCAGATCCTCGGAAGAACCGGGGGGCGCCGAGGGCCAAAGGCACTGGCGTCGGGGCAGCTGCGGGTGTCTTGGGGTCCTGGCTTTCCCGAATGGGAGCCGTCGGGGTCCCAGGGGCCAGGGGAGAAAGCCGTCTAAGGCGGGGGTCTGTGGTTGGTTTCCGCGCCTCTGCCACCAGCGCTCCTGGGGTCCCCCTCCGGCGGGGATGGGGAGGGAGGGGAGGGCTGGGGAAACCCGAGCCACCGCCCCCAGTCCCGCCCCCGGCCCCGCCCCGGCCCCGCGCCGGCCGAGCCGTCCGCGGCGGGAGCGGCGGGAGAGTGCGCCGTGGAGCCGCTCCGAGCGCCCAGGCCCCTCGCGCCGCCGCCCCGGAGCCCAGCGCTGCGCTCCGAGGCTGCCCGGGCCGTCCGTGCGCCCCCGCGCCCCGCGCTCTCCGAGCCGTCGGCCATCCAGGGCACCCACCCCCAGCCCCAGCCCCCGCCGGGCCGGGATGGCCGCTGCCCGCGGCTAAGCGAGCCCGGGGGGGCCCCATGGGCCGGCCCGCGCCGCGCCCCCTCCGCGGCCGCCCCCTCCGGCCCGGGCCCCCCCCGGGCACCGCGGGCCCAGGCGGCCCGGATGGCGGTCGCGGCGGCAGGGGCAGGGGCTGGGGCCGGCGCGGCCGCCTCTGACGGGTAGTCGGGCGCCCACAGCAGGTAAGTCAAGGGCAGGAGGGGGGGCAGCAGGGTACGACAGGGACGACCTGCGCCCCGTGGACGGGGCGTGGAGGGTGCCGGGGACTCCGGGTACACCAGGGATTCCCTGCTGCGGCAGAGCCAGTGGGTGGATGAGGGTGGGGTCGGGGGGGCGACAGGTCAGCGCGTAGGGAGGGGCGGGGGTGTGGAGCCAGATCCTAAGCGGCTCTCCAAGCCGGAATCCTCCTCCGTGTCCCTGTCCGACGGGGCGGGCGCACACCTGCCTCCTAAGACCTCCAAGTGTCCGTCTGAGGAAGGCACAGTGCCCCTCCCCAGAATCTCCTTCTCAGCCTCTAGGAGGGCGAGACCCAGACATCCCTTTAGCCATGTGGTCTCCAAGGGGCCGTGGGGGGGCTTCGGATCCCGCAGAGTCCGGGCGGGGTGCTGCCGTCGCGGCCCAGCTGCGCGCAGAAGTAAACATCTGTCAGTGGCGCGTTCCCTGCGCGCCGCCGGGGACACGGTGTCCTCCGGTGAGGGCCAGGCCCTCTCGGCTCCTGGAGCAGCCCGTTCAGCCGCCAGAGGGCGTGAAACCCTTTGGAGGGGGGGTCCCTTAAGGGCATAGCCTGGATTTGAAGTTGGGGGAGGCCCTGCCTGCCTTTCCTGCTTTTTATAAAAGGTGTCTCCTGCAGGGGGTAGCCCCGAATCGTCCCTGGAGGTAGTTTGTGGATTAGGACTCCTTAGGCCTGGGGGTCTGCAGATTGGTGGGGAGGAGGGGTGTGCTGGAGAGAGCAATAGCTCTCCCAGGGTCAATGCCACCACTGCCCCCTACCCAGAACGTATCCGTCCTGCCCACAGGCCTGTGGTTACCTGCAGGGCTGGTCATAGGTCCAGATCTAAGGAGCAGAGCCAGGGCCTTAAAGCAGGGGCTGCAGGAGGCCAGACCCCTGACTTCCTCCCTCCTGCCTGCCTCCCCTGCCCTTTCCCTGTTCTCTGCATCCTTGTCTCTGTTCCATGGCTCTCTTTGTCTGTCGCTGAGTGCCTGGGGCTCAGGAAGCCCGTCTGGGGCGTGACCAGCCTAGGAGAATGTCATCGCAGGGCAGAATCCCACCCACACTGCCAGCTTCTCCCACCCCCAGCTTCTTGCCCTGGGGCTCCTGGGACACTCCTCCCTCCTCCCTTCATCCTAAGACTCCCGAGGTTCAGAGCTCTGAAGCCACTCCACGCCTAGGAAGCTGCAAATAGCTTCTTCTAGGGGTGCAAGGAAGAAAATAGAACATTCCCCTCTTCAGCTGGCCACTGTGTCGGACATTCCACCACCAGTGCTGGCTCCCTCCGGTTTCAGGCCTCAGTTTTCATGGAGCGAACAGAGGATACAGCTTTCAAGAGTCGGGCGGAAGGAACTCAAAGTTTGCCCCCGGGCACAACACAGTCAAAAGATTGTTTCAACAAATGTGTGTCGATGGCAACGGGGTGGTTGACTGCTGTCAGCGTTCTTGGGTGCTGTCCTTCAAGGGAGCCAGATTTAGACCCAGGGACACAGGGCTGGGGAAACTCAGAGTGGGGATGGAGGGCTCTACCTCAGGGTAGGAGGGTCAGAGAAGACTTCCTTGAGGAGGGGCCTCGGAGGTGGGGCTGTGAAGGATGAGTAGGAGTTTTCTAAGTGGGAAAAGAAAATGCATTCCAGGTGGTGAGAACTGTGCATGCAAGCATCTGGAGGCATGGGATAGTCAAGGTGGCTTGCTGAGTGTGGGAGGGAGAGGCTGTACTGGAAGGCTGGTAGAGGAAGAATTGGGCTGAGGCACTCAAGGTTGCATTCCTGGAGGTAGGGGCTGAATACACAGAGGAGAGCCGCATAAGTCATTAATGTATCCGGAGTCACTGGGCCACACTATCTTTGCTGAGGGGCTGTGGGTTTCCTCTGCTGATCTATCTCCCTGGTCCTCCAAGGTGAGGCAGAGGCTCTGGGGCCTGAAGGTGGAGGTGGTAGCTGGGGTGGGGTTGGGAGGTGGACAGAGGCTCCCAAACCAGCCTTGCTCTGGCAGGGTTGGTGATGGCCTTGAAGGAAGCCTGAATAGGGAGTGGGCTTGAATGGGACATGTTTGCAGGAAGGGCCTCTTGGAGATGATGGTGTTGTAATGGAAGGGTTCCCCTGTCAAATCCAAAAGAAATCAGGCTTCGGGCGAGCCCTGGAAGAAATCAGACAGTGGGGCCAGCTTGCAGCATAGGGCCCTCACTTCCTAAGTGGGGAAACAGAGGCCCAGAGAGGGGGGCACCATTCCCAGATTGAATTTGGGGAGATGGAAAAGACGATGGCCCAGTGCAGTGGCTCACACCTGTGATCCCGGCACTTTGGGAGGCCAAGGCAGGCGGATTCCTTGAGCCCAGGAGTTCCAGACTAGCCTGCGCAACATAGCGAGACCCTCTCTCTACCAAAAATACAAAAGTTAGCCAGCTGTAGAGACGTGACCCTCTAGTCCTAGCTACTTGGGAAGCTGAAGTGGGAGGATTTCTTGAGCCCAGGAGGTCCAGGCTGCAGGGAGCTGAGATCACGCCCCTGCACTCCAGCCTGGGTGACAGAGACCCTGTCTCAAAAAAAAGATAAGATGATTCAGCTGACCTGTTTCCCAGGAAACTGAGGGGTGGTTCCCAGTCTCACCGAGTGTTAGAGTTTAACCTTCATCGGGGGGTCTTTGCCTCAGTTTCCTTTTCCATCAGATGGCCAGAGTGTCCTGTGGCGTCCTCCTGGCTGCTCCCAGAGACCCACATCGCTTGAGCCACCTGCTGGGCGCCGTGCCAGCTGCTTAGCTGTGCCAGGCCTCATTAGGCTCATCCTGTCATCCCAACCCAGGGACCCCCCTCCTGCCAGCTCCAGATGCCTGCGAGGCCAGCCCCAGGCCGGCCTGGCCAGCCCAGAGCCTGGCGTGGTCAAGATGGCAACTTCATACCCCACCCACAGAGGGCCAGGGCCAGAAACGGTGGGCCTAAGAACCTGGCACACACACGCTCCCCAGCCTCCCTCCCCAGGCATGGCTGGGTGGTGTGTGCAGGAAGAGAGAGCTCCAGGTGCCGGTGGGGGACTGTGGGTCGCTGACCCCGTGGGCCACAGGGCCCTCATTCCCTTCCACCTCATCTGCTGCTCCAGCCACAATGGTCACCTCGAACAGGCACGGTCCTGCCTCCAAGCCTTTATACGTGCAGCTCCCTCTGCCTGGAACTTTCCAGATCTGCAATGGTGGCTTCTTGATTGTCGACCAGGTGTCAGCTCAAATGCCTACTACTCTGAGAAGCTCTCCTTGACTCCGAAATCTACAAGCAGCCTCCAGTCACTATGGCTTCATCCTTTTTTTTTTTTTTTTTTGAGACAGGGTGTTGTTCTGTCGCCCAGATTACAGTGCAGTGGCGCAATCTCAGCTCACTGCAACCTCCACCTCCTAGACTCAAGCGATCCTCTTGCGTCAGCTTCCTGAGTAGCTGGGACTACAGGTGCATGCAACCAAGCCCAGCTTCTTTTAAAATATTTTTGTAAAATTAGCTGGATGTGGTGGCACGTGCCTGTAATCCCAGCTACTCGGGAGGCTGAGGCAGGAGAATCGCTTGAACCCAGGAGGCAGGGGTTGCAGTGAGCTGAGATCGAGCTACTGCCCTCCAGCCTGGGTAACAGAGCGAGACTCCCTTTAAAAAAAAATTTTTTTTTTTTTTTTTGTAGAGATGGGGGTCTCAACCGAGCGTGGTGGTTCACGCCCGTAATCCCAGCACTTTGGGAGGCCGAGGTGGGTGGATCCCCTGAGGTCAGGAGTTTGAGACCAACCTGGCCAACATAGTGAAACCCCATGTCTATAAAAAAATAATAAAAAAGAAAAAAAAAAAAAAAGAGATGGGAGTCTCGCTATATTGTCCAGGCTGGTTTTAAAATCCTGGCTCAAGCGATCCTCCCACCTCAGCCTCCCAAAGTGCTGGGATTCCAGGAATGAGTCACTTTGCGCCCAGCCTCATCCTGGTTGTTTTTGTTCTCTTGACATCTAATTATCTTGTTTATTTCATATTTATTACCTGTCTCCCCCACTGGATGGTGAGCTTGTCAGGGAGGGGCCCAGGGTGGCCTTGGTTACCACCCAGTCGCTGGCCCCCAGACAGGCCCTGGTACACAGTAGGCGCTCAGTAAGTCTTTGTCAAGTTCATTCATGTGCTGGAGGCGGGACCCTGCCTGACACTCTGGGCTTTCTGCCACTGGGGCCTTTTACTTGCTGGGTCTGCTGTGCTATGTGTCTTTAAGAAAATCTTGTACCTCTCTGGGTCTCAGCACCACTGTCCTCTCCAATAGCAGGGCCTAAGCCCTCTCTCACCCCTCTTCTCCTCATGGTAACGCAGACCAGGGGGCTCCCAGGCAGTATCGTGGAGGCAGACCCGGGTTCCAGTCCCAGCTCAGACACTTTTTACTTTTAATTAAAAACAATTTTTTTTAAAGATAGGGTCTCGCTATGTTGCCCACGCTGGTGTTGAACTCCCGGCCACAAGCAGTCATCCCACCTTGGCCTCCCAAAATGCTGTGATCATGGGCGTGAGCCACCACGACCGGCCTCAGCCGCTGATTTTCTGTGTGCCCTTGAACAAGCGACTTAGCATCTCTGAGTCTCAGTTTCCCCACATGGAAAACAGGGCTAGTAATAATATTATCTTTTTCAGGGACTGTGGGAGAATTAAATGTAGGGAAAGCGCGCATCACAGTGTCTGCCTGTAAATAAATGGAACAGCCAATGCTGGGTGTTACTGTCACTGGTGGTGTGATCGTTAGTAGAGAGGCCAGATAGCACATGGTTGAGAATATGGAGGTTATGAGCCGGGCACGGTGGCTCCTATCTGTAATCCCAGCACTTTGGGAGGCCGAGGCAGGAGGATCACTTGAGGTCAGGAGCTGGAGACCAGCCTGGCCAACATGGTGAAACCCCATCTCTACTAAAGACACACACACAAAAACAGCCGGGTGTGGTGGCGTGTACCTGTAATCTCAGCTACTCGGGAGGCTGAGGCAGAAGAATTGGTTGAACTCCAGAGGCGGATGTTGCAGTGAGCCGAGATTGTGCTACTGCGGTCCAGAGCAAGACTTTGTCTTGAAGAAAAAAAAAAAAAAAGGAAGTTATGCAGCCATTGATTGGATAATTAAGGAAAAAAAAAAAAGAATATGGAGGGAGGGGCATTGGAAGTGAGTCTTTGAGGAATGAGTAGGCATTTGCTGACCACCTGTGTTCACATCTCAGCTCAGCCACTTAGGTTGTTTGAGTCTGAGCAAGTTACTTCACTTCTCTGGACCTCGGTTTTCCCGTCTATCAAATGGGGATAGAATAGTCCATACCTTGGTACAAGTTACTGCATGTAAAGTGCTTAGAATGGCACTAACTCTGCTGTTCATGAGTGTTGGTCTTAGTTATTATTAGAGATGGAGTCTCGCTCTGTCACCCAGGCTGGAGTGCAGTGTTGCGATCTTGGCTCACCGAAACCTCCATGTCCTGGGTTCAAGTGATTCTCCTGCCTCAGCCTCCCGAGTAGCTGGGACTGGTGGGGTGCATCACCACACCCGGCTAATTTTTTTGTTTGTTTGTATTTTCAGTAGAGATGGAGTTTCACCATGTTGGCCAGGCTGTTCTCAAACTCCTGGCCTCAAGTGATCCACCCACCTCGGCCTCCCAAAGTGCTGGGATTACAGGCATGAGCCACTGCACCCAGCGCAGTTATTATTATTATTTTACCACTATTATCACAAAACAGCCACTATAATCCTCCCCAGAAGCCACTATCCCTGACCGTCCAGCCCTCAGCTTCACTTTGGCGAAGACAGACCCAAGACAAGCTCAAGACAAGCTCACAGGCTGGGACTTGATTCCCAGGGTAGCAGGGAGCCAGTGATAGCTCTAGCAGTGGGGGCAGCACTCAGCTTCTGTGCTGGGGAAAGAAGAGGAGGGGCTGGACCCCTTCCCCTTGACAGACCTGAAGGGGGCAGCCAGCGGTGTTAGTGTCTGTGTCCCCCAACACATGAAGCCCCCCTGGAGCCTGGCCTCTAGCCCCCACAGATGCAGCATCTGAACCAGCTGTGCTCACCAGATGTTCCTGGTTTGCCCCCAGATGTGCGTCGCCAGCTCACGGCTGTCCTGGCCGCCTCATCCCCCCATGGGGTGGGCCCAGGCCCTGGGGCCCTCCGAGGGAGGGGCACATTTTTGTGGGCTGTGGAATTTGCTTTGTGTTTTACGGAATCACTGAGTCTTGCCTTGAGAGAGGCCCAGACCCCTGGCCAAGTCTCACCCCTTGTGGGGCCTCAGTTTCCCCATCAGTGGATCCTCAGGGAACTCCCAGGGGCCACCTGGGAAAAGGAGACCAGGAGGCTGCCCTAGGAACAGACCCAGCTGTGAGCCTTCAAGCTGTCAGCACTTGGGGAAGACAGAGGCGTAGACGCACACACACGTGCATGCCGCAGCGTTCACACACACAGGCTTTTCCTCACCGGCGTGTGCCAGCTTCACAGCCTGACATCCTCTCCCTGTGGGCAGTGACGAGAACCCAAGAGCTACTTGGTCAAGCTCTTCCAGGTCCTCCCTGGCTTTCCCACAGTTCTGGGGGGCACCCTTCAGGCCCTATTGAAGATGGGAGGCCAGGCATGGTGGCTCACACCTGTAATCACCGCACTTTGGAAGGCCAAGATGGGCGGATCGCTTGAGGCCAGGAGTTCGAGATCAGCCTGGGCAACATGGCAAGACTTTGTCTCCAGTAAAAAAAACTTTGAGAGGCCGGGTGCAGTGGCGCATGCCTGTCATCCCAGCACTTTGGGAGGCCGAGGCAGGCAGATCACGAGGTCAAGAGATAGGGACCATCCTGGCCAAGATGGTGAAACCCCGTCTTGACTAAAAATACAAAAAATTAGCCAGGCTTGGTGGGACGCGCCTGTAATCATAGCTACGCTACTTAAGAGGCCGAGGCAGGAAAATCGCTTGAACCCGGGAGGTAGAGATTGCAGTGAGCTGAGATTGCACCACTGCACTCCAGATCAAGACTCCATTTCAAAAAAAAAACATTTATTTTTTGGCTGGGCAAAGTGGCTCACGCCTGTAATCCCAGCACTTTGGGAGGCCGAGGCAAGCGGATCATGAGGTCAGATGTTCGAGACCAGTCTGACCAACATAGTGAAACCCCGTCTCTACTGAAAATACAAAAAATTAGCTGGGTGTGGTGGTGCACACCTGTAATCCCAGCTACTAGGGAGGCTGAGACAGGAGAATCGCTTGAACCCGGGAGGCAGAGGTTGCAGTGAGCTGAGATTGTGCCACTCTCCAGCCCAGGTGACAGTGTAAGACTCTGTCTCAAAAAAAAAAATTATTCTTAAAAAAAACAGATGGGAGCCGGGCACAGTGGTTCACGCCTGTAATCCCAGCACTTCGGGAGGCCATGGCAGGCAGATCACCTGAGGTGAGGAGTTCCAGACCAGCCTGGCCAACGTGATGAAACCTTGTCTCTACTAAAATTACAAAAATTAGCAGGTGTGGTGGCACGCACCTGTAGTCCCAGCTACTCAGGAGGCTGAGATAGGAGAATTGCTTGAACCCGGGAGCCAGAGGTTACAGTGAGCCGAGATCGTGTCACTGCACTCCAACCTGTGTGACAGAGTGAGACTGTCTCGAAACAAAAAAAAAAAAGAAAAAATACAAAAATTAGCTGCATATGGTGACAGGCACCTGTAGTCCCAGCTACTTGGGAGGCTGAGGCAGGAGAATCGCTTGAACTTGGGAAGCAGAGGTTGCAGTGAGCTGAGACAGCACCATTACACTCAAGCCTGGGCAACAGAGTGAGACTCCACTCTGATGGAGAATGGGGGGAAACTGAGTCACAGAACAGGAGTGAAGTGGAGAGGAAGGAGAATTGTGTGCAGGGCGGCTCCCCCACAGGCAGAAGTATGCAGGCTTGGGAACTCTGGCAAGCTCACGCCTCTGTGAACTCAATTCTCGAAGTCAGCCCTGTGCCATGCAAACACTCAGCCCAAGACACACCTCTAGAAACTCCCAGTCCAGCAGAGACGGTCATGGGCACAGACACTATGCTCACAGAGCTTGGCAAGAGGAAGGGACCCATGGCTAGGGGTGGCCAAAATAGTAGCAGGGAAGTCTTTCTGGTGGAGGGGCTGTAGGAGCTAGGGCTTTTAGGGTAGTGTAGGAGTTTGCCAAATTAAGACAGGCCCCCATTCCAGGCCTCCCTGAGACCAGAAGAGATGACTAGATGGAAAGAGGGTCCCCATCCCCTTCCTCCTCTCTCAGGTGCCACTCTGAGACCAGGAGTTCTGTGGGACAGAGGCTTCTATCCCTGGGACTGGGTGTGTCTGGCAGGTGTCCTCTGGGAAGTTTGGTGGGGAAGGGGGTGGGGGTGCCAGGGCGTTGCCTGTGCATAAAAGTAATGAGCAACATTTCTTGGCATCACCAAGGAAGTTGCCAGAAACACACACCCTTGCACCAGCTGTCTGTTGCTTGGGTTGATTGGAAGGGCCTGCCTGGCTGTGTGACGTTGGGCTGCTCACTTCCTCTCTCTGAGCCCCTTTCTCTTCTTTCCCCTTCCTTCCCCAGCTCAGGGGATTGTGCGGCCTAGAAGAGGGGGTCTGTCCTATGTCCATCTTGCTACAACTCAGACTGGTACGGCCCCTGACGAAGGAAGGAATCTTCCCTCCCTCCAGACAGTGCAGGTTCTCCAGGGTCCCTAGGTTTTCTCCAGGACCGGGAAGGGACCTCTGCCCAGGCCCTGCACAGATGGTGTAGACAGCACCCGAGATCCCCGCAGGTGGTTCCCTCCCCAGTCCTTGGCCCCCCTCTGCTTCCCCTCCTCTCACTCTCTGTCCACCACGTCTGTTCTCCCCGGAATCTTTGCAGCTGTGGGTGTTGGTGGCTCGTTCACCTGCACCCCTGCGTGTGAGTGTGTGGCCAGGAGGGGTCTTGGGGACCTTGGCTAGAGCACAAATGACAGTGGATGCACTTGAACCTACAAGTGTGTGTCTCTGTGAGAACAGCATACCACGTGTGGGTGGGGAAAACCCCAGTGTGTATGTGTGTGATCATACCTGAGTGTGAAAGCACCTGTGAGTGTGCAAACAGCAGCACCTGACTATGTTTCAGCACAAGTGTGAAAGCACCCAAGTGTGTGAGCGTGGTGGTTTATGTTTGTGTTTTCTGAGACGGAGTCTCGCTCTGTCACCCACGCTGGAGTGCAGTGGCGCCATCTCGGATCACTGCAACGTCCTCCCCTTGGGTTTAAGCAATTCTCCTGCCTCACTCGCCCTCCCTAGTAGCTGGGATTACAGGTGTGCACTACCACGCCCAGCTAATGTCTGTGTTTTTAGTAGAGACGGGGTTTCGCCACGTTGGCCAGGCTGGTCTCGAACTCCTGACCTCAAGTGATCTGCCTGTGTTGGTCTCCCAGAGGGCTGGGATTACAGGCGCGAGCCACTGCGCCCGGCCTGTTTTTTTATTTTTCTGAGACAGAGTTTTGCTCTTGTCGCCCAGGCTGGAGTGCAATGGCATGATCTCAGCTCACTGCAACCTCTGCCTCCTGGGTTTAATTGATTCTCCTGCCTCAGCCTCCCGAGTAGCTGGGATTACAGGCATGCGCCACCATGCCCGGCTAATTTTGTATTTTAAGTAGAGACAGGGTTTCTCCATGTTGGTCAGGCTGGTCTTGAACTCCCGACCTCAGGTGATCTGTCTGTGTTGGCTTCCCAACTTGTTGGGATTACAGGCGTGAGTTACTGTGCCCGACCTGTTTTTCAAAAATTTGTTTCTTTTATTTATTTATTAAGACGGGGTTTCACCATATTGGTCAGGCTGGTCTTGAACTCGTGACCTCAGGTGATCCGCCCACCTCAGCCTCCCAAAGTGCTAGGATTATAGGCGTGAGCCACAGCGCCCAGCTCAAATTTTTTTTCTTTTTGAGACAGCGTCTCACTCTATTGCCCAGGCTGGAGTGCGGTGGTGCAATCTTGGCTCACTGCAACCTCCACCTCCTGGGTTCAAGCGATTCTTCTGCCTCAGCCTCCCGAGTAGCTGGGATTATAAATGCCTGCCACCATGCCCAGCTAATTTTTGTATTTGTAGTAGAGATGGTGTTTCACCATGTTGGCCAGGCCAGTCTCAAACTCCTGACCTCAGGTGATCCACTCGCCTCAGCCTCCCAAAGTGCTGGGATTACAGGCGTGAGCCACCCTGCCCGGCCTTGTCTTCTTTTCTGAGACAGGGTCTCCCCGTGTTGCCCAGGCCAGTCTCAAACTCCTGACCTCAAGCAGTCCACCTTCCTTGACCTCCCAAAGGGCTGGGATTAAAGGCATGAGCCACCTTGCCCGGCCAATGATAGTGTTTTGAATGAAGGTGAAAACATCCAAGTGTGTGACTGTGAAGACACCCTAGCGTGTGAGCGCATCAGCATTCCAGTGGGAGTGTGAGAACACATTAGTGCATTCGTGGTGGTGTTCTGATGTATGGTGCGATTGTGTTAGGATATGTGGGCCTGAAAGCATCTGAGTGTGCATGTGGTCACGTTTGGGTGTAAGTAGGAAAATACTGAGGCTGGGTGTGGTGGCTCATGTCTGTAATCCCAGCACTTTGGGAGGCCGAGGTGGGCGGGTCACCTGAGGTCGGGAGTTGGAGACCAGCCTGACTGACATGGTGAAAGCCGTCTCTACTAAAAATACAAACTTAGCCAGGTGTGGTGGCGGGAGTCTGTAATCCCAGCTACTTGGGAGTCTGAGACAGGAGAATTGTTTAATCCTGAGAGGCAGAGGTTGTGGTGAGCCAAGATCACACCATTGCACTCCAGCCTGGGTGACCGGAGTGAAACTCCATCTCAAAAAAAAAAAAAAAAAAAAGAAAAGAAAGAAAGAAAAAAATTGGCTGGGTGCACTGGCTCACACCTGTAATCCCAGTGCTTTGGGAGGCTAAGGTGGGAGGATCATTTGAGGCCAAGAGTTTGAGACCAGCCTGGGCAACACGGTGAAACCCCATTTCTACCAAAAAAAAAAAAATGTAGCCAGGCATGGTGGCGCACATGTGTGGTTCCAGCAACCTGGGAGGTTGGGCAAGAGGATTGCTTGAATCCAGGACTAAGAGGCTGCAGTGAGCCGAGGTTGCACCACTGCACCCCAGCTCGGGCAACAGAGCAAGATTCTGTCAAAGACAGAGAGAGAAGAAAAGAAAGGAACAGAGACAGAGAGAGAGAGAGGGAGAGAGAAAGGGACAGAGAGAGAAGAAAAGAAAGGAACAGAGACAGAGAGAGAGAGGGAGAGAGAAAGGGAGGGAGGGCCCAAGTAGGTGAGTGCAATGGAGATCAAATGTGTGAGTTTGTTTCGATGCGTGTGAAAAAGCCCGTTTGTGTGCGTAAGTGTGAAAGCATTCCAGGATGTGTTTGCAACCCTGAGTGTGGAAGTGTGAAAACAGTGAACGTGGGAGTGTTTTGTTTTGAGACGGAGTCTCGCTCTGTTGTCCAGCCTGGAGTGCAGTGTTGAGATCTCGGTTCACCGCAACCTCCACCGCCCGGGTTCAAGCGATTCTCCTGCCTCAGCCTCCCGAGTAGCTGGGATTAGAGATGCACGCCACGACACCTGGCTAATTTTTGTATTTTCAGTAGCGTCGGGGTTTCACCGTGTTGGCCAGGCTGGTCTCGAACTCCTGACCTCGGGAGATCCACCCACCTTGGCCTCCCAAAGTGCTGGGGTGACAGGCGTGAGCCACCACCCCCAGCCAAAGGTGGAGTGTTTGGGTATGCAATGTTGAGTGCAAACGCTTGACCATGTGCATTGTGAGGACATGGGAGGCCTGGGTGTGTGAGTGGGCACACACGTGTAAACCTGCAAGTGTGCTGCGTGAGATGGGGGATCTCCCTGTGGTGCCCAGGCTGGTCTCGAACTCCTGGGCTCTGGCAGCTGTGGATGCTGGCAGCGTGTTCACTGAATACCCCAGTGTGTGTGGCCAGGATGAGGGGGTCTCAAGGCGCAGATGATCTGGGTTAGATTGCAAATGACACTGGCCACTCCTGTACCTACAAGTGTGTGTCTCTGTGCGGTTGGAGTTTTTTTTTTTTTGTTTTTTTTTTTTTTTTTTTTTTTTTTTAGTAGAGACGGGGTTTCACCATGTTGGCCAGGATGGTCTCAAACTCCTGACCTCATGATCTACCCGCCACGGCCTCCCAAAATGCTGGGATTACAGGCGTGAGCCACCGCGCCCCGCCGTCTCTGTGCAGTCGGACAGGTACAGATGCCTCCCCAGGCGAGGGCTTCCGGGACACAGGCACAGGCACTGTGCACACCCAGCCCCTCCCCATGCCCTCCGCCACACCCACATCACCCCCACCCGGTCGCGTCCGTGCCACAGACAAACCAGTTAGGTGACCCCAGAGAACAGAGCGGTCCATTGTTCATGGCTGCTAATCAGCCCTGCCTGCTGGGCCCCCTCCGCCGATGGCCCCCCGATTTCCTGCCCTTCACCAGAGCTCTAGGTGGGGAAAGTCTGCCGCTCTGAGGCCTCCAGGGGGTCCTATGACTAGCCCATGCTGGGACCACGCCCTCGGTAGAAACAGATCACTACAGCCCAAGGCTTGTTCCAGTCCAATGGGGAAACTGAGTCACACCACTCCAAGATTTGTATGTGTGGGCAAGCGGGGTGGAGGGGGTCCAGAGAGGTCTAGGGCCAGGTAGGTTTCTTTCTTGCCTGTCTCTCCCCCCTGCCACTGGCACTGAAATCCTGGCTGTATGACCTTGGGCACATCATTTGCCAGCTCTGGACCTGTTTCCCATTCATACAGAGCAGATGAGGCTATTACTTGCAGCCAGGTGCAGTGGTTCACGCCTGCAATCGCAGCATTTTGGGAGGCCAAGGCAGGAGGCTCACTTGAGCCCAGGAGTTCAGCCTGGGCAACATGATGAGACCTCTTCTCTACATAAAATTTAAAACTTGGCCAGGCGTGGTGGCTCACGCCTGTAATCCCAGCACTTTGGGAGGCCAAGGTGGGGTGGATCACCTGAGGTCAGGAGTTCAAGACCAGCCTGGCCAACATGATGAAAGCCCATCTCCACTAAAAATAAAAAAATTAGCCAGGCATGGTGGCATGTGCCTGTAATCCCAAGCTACTCAGGAGGCTGAGGCAGAAGAATTGCTTGAACCCAGGAGGTGGAGGTTGCGGTGAGCTAAGATGGTACCACTGCACTCCAGCCTGGGCAACAGAGCCAGACTCCATCTAAAAAAATAAAAAAAGGGCCAGGCATGGTGGCTCACACCTGTAATTCCAGCACTTAGGGAAGCCCAGACGGGCAGATCATGAGGTCAGGAGTTCAAGACCAGCCTCACCAACATGGTGAAATCCCGTCTCTATAAAAATAAAATAAATGGGATGGGTTTTGACATCTGATAAAATGCTGCTGCTGCCATCCACTTCCCCAAAACCCCTTCCCGACCTTTCCTCCTCTCGCTGTCCCTCTCTTCACTCTGCTTCAGCCACACAGGCTTCCTCACTGTTCCTGCAACATGCCAGGCGTGGTCCTGGCCCAGGGCCTTTGCACAGGCCATGCCGCTGCCTCTAACACCTGGCCCCAGATTTTCCAACGGCTGACTTCCGACGCTTGGGTTAGTGCACGCCTCACCTCCTCAGGGAGGGCCCCTCTGCCCACCCCCAGTCAATCTGTATACTAAGCACCAACTGTATACTAAGCCCAGAGATTTCAACTGTGGACTCTTTTCCATCCTCCCAGGAAATCCATCCATCGATCCATTCACTTATGAAACTCTGGACCCTCCAATTCAGGACCTGGGCCACGCAGTGCCCAGCTTTGTTTTTTTGATTTTGAGCTGGAATCTTGCTTGCATTCCAGGCTGGAGTGCAGTGACACAACCTCAGCTCACTGCAACCTCTGCCTCCAGGTTTAAGCTATTCTTCTGCCTCAGCCGCCCAAGTAGCTGACATTACCGGTACACGCCACCACGCCCAGCTAATTTTCATTTTTGTGGCAGAGATGGGGTTTCACCATATTGGCCAGGCTGGTCTCGAACTCCTGACCTCAGGTGATCTGACCACCTCAGCCTCCCAAAGTGCTGGGATTGCAGGCATGAGCCACCCCACCCAGCCAGCCTAGCTTCTTTGTGTTCATTGGTTGGTTCATTCATTCATTCATTCATTGATTCATCATTCAGCAAATGTCTACGAGCGCCTATTCTATGCCGCTGAACCAGCTGGGCTGGCCCTGGAGGAGAATCAACTTCCCCTGCAATTTCACTCTCATCAGTCCCCAGGCTGGTCTAGGATGTGTTTAGACACCCTCATATTGGGGAGCTCATTCCCTAAGAATAACCACCACCAATACCAAAGAGTATCAAGTACCACCCACAGTGACGAGTTCTCAGGGTGACAACAACATCTGCTCCCAAGACCAGCTCAGCCCAGACGGTGTGGGCCATGTCAAAGAACCCGAGTTCCAATCCCACATCCATTTCTAGCCCTTGGACAAGCCCCTACCCGTTTTGTCTCGGTTTCCCTAGCTGTAAAATGGAGATAGTAGTGCCTCTCTCGTGGGCTCAGCACCATGCCTGGTACACAGCTGGTGCTTAATAAATGTGTCCTGTTACTTAAGGTCTGGTGGGTATAGCTCCTGTGGCCGCTGTCCATGAGGGTGAGCAGGGTGGCGAAGGGGTGGTTGGAGTTTCTGCACATCAGGACACGGGGCGTGGTCCATGCAAATGAAATGCAAATCCGATGCAAATAAAAGTCTGTGAGCAGTGCCGGATGGTGCGCAAGGTGGGAGGGCAGGGTGCATGCGTCGGAGGGGGGGCTACTGGGGACCCCGCGAGCCAAGCCCAGGCGCACAGATGCTGACCCGCGTCCAGCCCGGCTTTCAGTGCTCCGTGTAAATGTTTACCCCTGGCCGGCCGCCAGGCTCCACGCAGCCCCACACTGGGCAGCCAGGAGGGGGAATGTAAACTCGGGCTGTGGGGCCACAGGACGCTGGGGAGGAGCCCAGACGGGGTTGGGGGTGGTGGGGAGTGTACATGTGAGTCGTTAAACACCGACTATATGCAGTGATTAGGAAGCCACCGGGCACTCAGACCACCAAGTAACTGGTGCCCGAATGGGGAGGCTCAGGGCATTCCTGGGGGCCCACGAGTGCCCCTGCACCAGCCGGAGGCTGAAGTGAATAGGGTAGGCAGTCAGGGAAGGCTTCCTGGAGAAGGTGCTGTCCAAGCTGAGATTGCAAGGGGCGTGGTAGCTAGGTACAGTGGCTCACACCTGTAATTCCAGCTCTTTGGGAGGTCAAGGTGGGAGGATTGCTTGAGCCCAGAAGTTTGAGACCAGCCTGAGCAACACTGTGAGACCCCGTACCCAATAAAAAAATTAAAAATTAGCCAGGCATGGTGGCTCACGCCTGTAGTCAGTCCCAGCTACTCAGGAGGCTGACGTGGGAAGTTCACTTGAGCCTAGGAGGTAGAGGTCTCAGTGAGCTGTGGTCACAGCACTGCACTCCAGCCTGGGCAACAGAGCAAGACCCTGTTTCAAAAAAAAAAAAAAAAAAAAAAGGAAAAAGAAGGCTGGGTAAGGTGGCTCACACCTGCAATCCCAGCACTTTGGGAGGCCGAGGCGGGTGGATCACTTGAGGTGAGGAGTTCGAGGCCATCCTGGCCAACATGGTGAAACCCCGTCTCTGCTAAAAATACAAAAATTAGCCAAGCATGGTGGCACACACCTATAATCCCAGCTACTCAGGAGGCTGAGGCAGGAGGATCGCTTCAACCCGGGAGGGGGAGGTTCCAAAGAAAAGAAAAAAGAAACCAAAAAGAAAAAGGGGGGTATGGGAGCAGGGAGGGAGGGAAGAAGTGTTCTCCATGGAAGGACCTGTCTGTGCAAACGCCCGGAGTTGGGACTCGATGTCTGGGACAGCGCTGGTCCATTGTTGCTCACTTCTGGGCCTGCTTATCCATCCGGATGGGAAACAGACTCAGACAGGGGCAGAGTCACTGGGGACACCAGTGTGTAGAGAACAGTGTCAGCCCGATTCCTGCCTCCAGACTGTCCTAAACACCACCCTCCTCACGCCCTTGTCCCACAGTGCCACCTGCAGAGAATGACCTCTCCTGCTTTCACTCTTCCCCCTGGCTCCTCAGCTGCAGCCGCTCCGGCTTCCTCGCTGTTCCTGGGAGACTACGCCACCCTCGGTCTGGCCTCGGGGCCTTTGCACTGGCTGTGTCCCCTGCCTGTGATGCCATTCTCCTCTGCCTGGCCAACTTTCACCTTTGTTCACGTGTGGACCCTGTCATCGGCTCCTCAGGAAGGCACTCCAGCACTCCCAGATGGGGGCGGTTTCCCATGACTCCTGGCACAGAGCCCAACCCCTTCCTTGTTCCATGGTTCCTCGAGGAATCATTCCCATGTGATTATCGACCATTTGACAGGCGTTGTTCAAAGTTAAGGACCCCACTGAGTCCTGGCTGAGCGCCCTGTGCCCATTGGTTGCCGGAGGGACAGACCGGGGCGTGCGGCTGACCATCCCGTGCCCGCAGGCTGAGGATGCAGCGTTGGAAGGCGGCGGCCTTAGCCTCGGTGCTCTGCAGCTCCGTGCTGTCCATCTGGATGTGTCGAGAGGGCCTGCTTCTCAGCCACCGCCTCAGACCTGCCCTGGTCCCCCTGCGCCGCCTGCCTCGAACCCTGGACGCCCGGATCGCCCGCCTGGCCCAGTGTAAGCTCCTCCCCTGTGTGGGGTGACACACTCCCAATGTAGGGGGCGAAATTTCAGGCAGTGGAGTAGGAAGTGGTGGGGGGCTTTTAAAGATAGGGCCAGCCGCGGGCACGGTGGCTCATGCCTGTAATCCCAGCACTTTGGGAGGCCAAGGAGGGCAGATCACCTGAGGTCGGGAGTTTGAGACCAGCCTGACCAACATGGTGAAACCGCATCTCTACTAAAACTACAAAAACTAACTGGGCGTGTGATGTGCACCTATAATCCCAGCTACTCAGGAAGCTGAGGGAGGAGAATCACTGAACCTGGGAGGCGGAGGTTGCAGTGAGCCAAGATCATGCCACTGCACTCCAGCCTCAGCGAGAGTGAGACTCCATCTCAAGAAAAAAAAAGAAAAAAGAAAGATAGGGCCGCCAGCTCCATTGCAGGGAGGCAGGGACAGACATCCTAAAAGACTATTCAGGGCCAGGCATGGTAGCTCATTCCTATAATCCCAGCACTTTGGAAGGCTGAGGCAGGAGGACTGCTTGAGCCCAGGAGTTCATGACAAGCCTGGGTAACACAGTAAGACCCCCATCTTTACAAAAAAAAACTTTAGAAATTAGCCAGGTGTGGTGGCGCACACCTGTAGTTCCAGCTACTTGGGAGGCTGAGGTGGGAGGATCGATTGAGCCCGAGTTCAAGGCTGCTGGAGCTATGACTGCACATCTACACTCCAGCCTGAGCAACAGAGCAAGACTCTGTCTCAAAACATTATAATAATAAATAAATTTTCTAAAAAAAGATGGGATGGAGGGAGGTTGCAAATTCCCCCACTGGCCTGGCGGAGCTAGGGTGACTTCTGGGAACCGGGGTCTTTCAGCTCAGCTGTCACAAGGAATTAGGCTCTGCCCTGAGGTCCCCTGGGGGCCAGATGGAGATTAGACCTGGGCATTCGCCTGGTTGGCCCCTGCAGCGCAGCGAGGGGGGAGGGGTGGGAGGAGAGAGAGGCTGGATCTGAGGTCGCAGTGACCTGCCCCAGGGGACAGGGACCAAGGGGAGGCAGGAGATGGAGTGCAAGCTAAAAACCAGAACAGAGACCCAGAGATTCGGGGGCAAGGGGGGTGGAGAGAGAGAGAGGAAAGACAGAGTTGAGGGCAGACAGACATGGGCAAAAGCGCTGCCGTAGGGACATGGAAATACCTACCCTGAGGGCGAGACCTTTGCCTAACTCCCCACCAATCCCTAGTGCCTGCCCCACTACAGGTGCCATGGGGCAAGGGCGCTGCGCGGGCCGACCCCCATGCCCACACACGTCCATGCGTGCAGACACTCGGGCATCTGAGGTGTAGATGCCAGCAAGGTGCGTGTGCAGCACCTCCGGGTGTGGGCCACGAGCACGCCCGTGTGCACGTCTACGCCCGCCCCTGCCAGCCCACACAATCCTTTTCTCTTGTCCTTACAATGCACAAGGACGCCCTCCGGCACGAGCTCCACATCTGTCCTCCCACCACTTCTCTCTGCAAGCAGTGAGGAGTCCTTCCTAGGACGCTGGGACAGAGACCCCAGGCGGGGCCCCCAAAAAAAGTCAGTGCTCCAGGACTTGGGGGGCAAATCATGAATGGAGGAATTTCAGGTACTGGGAAGGGTCAGAGCCCATGGGTGGGTGCCTGCCTGCCCTACTGCAAAAAGGGAGAGGCCACTGAGTCCCCAAATCCCCATGTTCTAGGCTCCATGGTAGAATTTCAGGCTGGGGACCTTGTGTTCCGGTCCCTGTGCAAGCAGCCAGCCCTGTTGCAGGGAGGCAGGGACATCCTGTAAGATTATTCGTAGTTTATATGGAATTCAGATTTAGCCTGGCATCTGTATTATATCTGGCAAGCCCACAAATGTCTGCCCCAATGCACCCCTCTGAGTTGGGCATGCTCCTAACCCCCCAGCACAGTCCTGGCTGCTCCAATCCCACTCCAGGGCTTAAAGAACATGGAATATTGCTCAGTCATCGGCCACCCCGCAACACTGACCTCTCACCCTCTCAGCCCTAGCCAAGGCAGAGATTCTGCGAGCTTCATGGAACAAACAGGGAAACGGAGGCTGAGGTTGCAAAAGTGGCAAAAGTAGCAGAGTGAGGCTCTGAGGCTGGGTTTGTCCCATTCCTGAGACCCCCTGTGGGAACAGACACTTTCCCCACTCCCCTCGGGAGACAGCAGCCCGTTCTCCCCCAGGGCCACCCAGAGGCTCATTCTTTTGACAGCCAGGTGCCCCTTCTCCCCCAGGGCCACCCAGAGGCTCATTCCTTTGACAGCCAGGTGCCCCTTCTCCCCCAGGGCCACCCAGAGGCTCATTCCTTTGACAGCCAGGTGCACCAGCCTTGGGGGACAGGTGGAGACTCAACCCAAGAGTTCCTCTCCCAAGCACAGGCATGACGGCCACCTGCTCTGGGGCTGGGAGTCCCCCACCTGCAGGTCCGTCAGCAGCGCTGCCTGTCATTCCAGCGTCTGCACTGCTCTCCTGGGGCTTCAGAGTTTGGGGGTGGAGCAAACCGCTGGGTAATAAATTTAGGCTGTCAGGCCCTGGGAATCGGTGACTCGGGCACCTCCTGGCGAGTGTGGGAGAAGAAAGCTGGACCTGGGCCAAATTTGGGTGAACCATGGAGGCAGGAAGAATGTCCTTTAAGCCTCTCTGTCTCTTGGCCACCTGCTAATGGTGTGACCTTGGGATGGTCTGTTTTGTCATCTGTCACATGGGGTGGCCCTGACAATAGCTGCCGCCACCCCATGGAGTGGGGTCCCCACACAGGCCTTGAACACACGAGGCTGCAGTGCCTGCTGCTCCTCTGCATTCTGAGAAGCCCAAACACCCCGATTAGTGTCTTCAATGGGGAAACTGAGGCTCCACTGCACGGGCAGAGCAGGGGGATGGAGTCCGAGAGAAGACGTTGGGGACTGAAGAGGGGGCTCTAGAGATAGACACCTATGACAGCCTCACTAAAGAGGAATGGGGGCATAGGAAGTAGCCCCGTAACACTCCCCAGAGAGGGTGCCCCAGGGTCCTGGGGCAGCCCAGCATAGAGGCGGGGTCCAGATAGGGTTACGATGGAGGGCGGGGAGAATGGAGCAGCAATGGGGTGAGAGTGGGGCCCAGAGGAGGTGAGTTCCAGACCCTGGTCAGCTCAGCTCAAGGTGGGACGGGCTGGAAAGTGGCCCAGAAAGGGTGAACCAGGTTCTGAGCAGCAGATACAGGCTCAGGGGTGAGAAAGGGGTGCTGGACCAGCGTGGGGGTGTGAGTGTGCCCCTCAATGCCGCCCAGAGAGGGTGCATGAACAGCTCAGCAAGAGGGTGGGGAAATCTGGGATCTGGGAGACGAGAAGCCGTCCAGGCCTGGCGTCCCAGCAAGGGTCTTCGTTTGCAGGGGTACAGCGGAGGCTCCCCTGCACCCACTGATCCCCCTCCTTTCTCTTCCTCCCCTCGCAGACCGTGCACTGCTGCAGGGCGCCCCGGATGCGGTGGAGCTGCGAGAACTGACGCCCTGGGCCGGGCAGCCCCCTGGTCCGCGCCGTCGGGAGGGGTCCCTGCGGCGGCGCGCGCGTGAGCGGTCGGGGGCGCGGCCGTGCGGGCTGCGCGAGCTGGAGGTGCGCGTGAGCGAGCTGGGCCTGGGCTACGCGTCCGACGAGACGGTGCTGTTTCGCTACTGCGCAGGCGCCTGCGAGGAGACCACGCGCGTCTACGATCTGGGGCTACAGCGCCTGCGCGAGCGGCGGCGCCTGAGGCGGGAGCGGGTGCGCGCGCAGCCCTGCTGCCGCCCGACGGCCTACGAGAACAAGGTGTCCTTCCTGGACGCGCAGAGCCGCTATCACACGGTGCGCGAGCTGTCAGCGCGCGAGTGCGCCTGCGTGTGACCCTACCTCACCCAGCCGACGCGACGGCCACGCCCCCGGCCCCGACGGCACCACCGGCCAACCCAGCGGCAGAGTGCGCGTGCGCAGAGCACGTTGGCGCGGCCCTGTGACTCTCGCGATAACTGTACTGACATAAAGTGTGGGAAATGGAGCTGGCTCGTGACTCACCCTCGGCGAGGGGCTCGTGGTTGGCCTGCGAGGCCGTCTCCGCCGTGAAAACGGGGACCAGTGGGAGGATGCCGTTTGCTTTGGGGGAAGGGTGGATGCAAAGTGGGTTCAGTTTGTGGTGGACAAAGAGGAAAATAGGGTGAACGGGGCTACGCCAGCAGAGACCGTCCTTCCTGCCTCCCTACGGGTCCCTGTGCCCGTCGTGGGCGCGTCCCGGTCCGCACCTCTCGGCTGTGTGGGTTTCTGGGGAAGGGGAATCTACGCTGCGGATGAAGAGACCGAAGTCTAGATGGACCCGGTTTCCGCGGCTCGTTCCCGTCCTCACCTTACCGCGGTGTGGGCTTCTGGGGTCTAGGTGGACCTCGTTTCCCCCGCTTGTCCGCGTCTGCCCCTCTCTGCTGTATGGGCTTCTGGGGAGGGGAAAGGGAGCCACAGTGCACCAGGAGACTGAGGTCCCGCTGGACCCAGCTCCCCAGCGTCTCCTCGTCCGCACTTCAGCTCTGTGAGCTTCTGGGGAGGAGGAGGGCGGAGTTGAAGTTAGTAGAGGGAGGTGGAGCCACTCTGGATGAAGAGACAGGTCCAGGTGGACCCAGTTCCCCAGCGTCTCCTCGTCCGCACTTCTCCCGCTCTGTGGGCTTCTGGGGATGGGGGGAAGCCACACTGTGGATGAAGAGACTGAGATCCATGTGGGCCCAGGCCTTCCTTGCCCGACGGCCTCCTCGGGCCTGTCCTCCCAGACGAGGGTGAGCTGAAAGCCACTATCTCCTTCCACCAGCTACTAAAAATACCCGCAAGCTGCCCACCTCCCGGCGGGGAGAGGCCTGGGGCAGGCGCCAGACCCATGCAGCCCGAAGCCGGCGCCTGCTGGGGTAGAGCTGGGTCCCCAGAGACCTGGGTCCTCTGCTCATAAAAGCCTTGGCTGGGCCTTGAGAGGGGATTTACGACGAGCCCCTGCGGAGGATGGAAAAGGCCCGGCACGGTGTTTAGATTTGCCCACGGTGTCACCTTGATGCTTGGCAGGCCTTGGGTGTTGGGTTCCCAGAGCGCGGGAGGGGTCGGCGGGTCCCACGGTCTGAGGGGCGGGGAAGGGGCTGGCACTGCGAGCCCAGGGCGGGCAATGGCGACGCGGGACCCCTTCCCTCCTGCCCCTCAGACTGGGGGCTCCCAAGGCTACAATTCTTCCCCTCAGCTGGGCCCCCTCCCCTCTCTCCCACACATCTGCCCTTAGGACCACCCTCTAACCAGTGTCCTCCCCAGGCTCAGCCTGCTCCTGCCCTCCCTCCCCCCGCACAAAGCTGGAAGGCAAAGATCAGGGCAAAGACCGCCCCCAGGGAGAATCCCTGGCACCTGGCTCACGGGGACCCCCAGCTACAGCTGGAGACACTCACGGCGGTTTATCAGCAGGACTTCCTGGGAGCCCCGAGAGCAGGGCTCGGTGGCCGGGCCCCAGCCTGTGGGTGGTCTGCTTGAGAAGCAGTTTCAGGGCTGCTGCTGGTTGGGGTCCCCGCCCAGCCCCGCAGTCTCCTAAGGTTTGGGCTGACTCAGACTGGTCTCCGCAGAGGCTGGAGTTCCCAGATGCTGCCGAAGCCCAAGTGACGCTTACTCTGAGCCTCAGCTTCCCTATCCTAGATGGCCTGGCCTCGGAGACAGGAGAGTTGTTCAGCCCGAGACACACACGGGGGTCCCCTGCCGCTGTGTGTGTGTGTGTGTGTGTGTGTGTGTGAATGTTGTTCACCCTCCAGGGCCTCGCAGGACCTCGGCCTTCCTGTGCCCCATGCAGATCCAGAGTCCCAGCCACAGGCCGACGGCCCAGCCCGCCAGGGAATTGGAACATAAATAAACGGAGACGCCCCTGCAGTCCCCGGGGGCTGCATTCTCATCAGCGCAGGCTGGGGGTCTTTCACACATGCACAAGCACACAGAAGCACTCACAAGGCACAGGGACTGCACAAGGGTTGAGCAGGCAGGACCCATGATCCTGCATGGGCTGTGTGGGCTTCTGCAGAGGAGCAAAGGGAGCCCCACTGCACGAGGAGACCGAGGTCCAGCTGGACCCAGCTCCCCAGCGACTCCTCACACGCACTTCTCCCGCTCTGCGGGCTTCTGGGGAGGAGGAAGGCGGAGTTGAAGTGAGTAGAGGGAGGTGGAGCCACTGTGGATGAAGAGACAGAGTCCATGTGGACCCAGTGAGAGAATAGCACACTCAAAAAGGGACACTCCTTTTTTGTCTTCTTTGTCTAAACTGTTGCCCAGGCTGGAGTGCAGTGGTGCCATCACTGCTCACTGCAACCTCTGCCCCCCAGGTTCAAGTGATTCTTGTGTCTTAGCCACTGAATAGCTGGGATTACAGGCACCCACCACCAAACCTAGCTAGTTTTTTTTGTTTGTTTGTTTGTTTGTTTGTTTTTTGAGACAGAGTCTCGCTCTGTTGCCAGGCTGGACTGCAGTGGCACGATCTCAGCTCACTGCAACTTCTGACTCCCTGGGTCAAGTGATTCTCCTGTCAGCCTCCTGAGTAGCTGGGACTACAGGCACCTGCCACCATGCCCAGCTAATTTCTGTACTTTTAGTAGAGACAGGGTTTCACCATGTTGGCTAGTATGGACTCAATCTTCTGACCTCGTGATCTGCCCGCTCCGGGCTCCCAAAGTGCTGGGATTCCAGGCGTGAGCCTCTGCGTCCTTCCCGGCTAAATTGTGTTTTGTATAGAGATGCGGTTTCAGCACGTTGGCCGGCTGGTCTTAAACTCCTCAGGTGATCCTCCTGCCTCAGCTTCCCAAAGTGCTGGGATTATAGGCGTGAACCACCACGTCCAGCCTGAGAGTCAGCCACTCTCAAAGTCACTTCTCATTCACTAAAGCACACTGCATCACACCTATGGTCACAGACACACACTCAAGAGTGCACACATAGCCCGAGTCACCATCCTGTTCATCATACCTGCAGACACACTTATGTCCACGCACAGCCCTGCAGTAGCCACACAGCGAGAGGCCCACATAGACAGAGAGCCTTGCACACTCAGAGAGGGGCCCCTGAACTGTCTCACATGCAAAGCCGCATTCAAGAGCAAGACACCGTGGCTCACACCTGTAATCTCCACCCTTTGGGAGCCTGAGGCGAGACAATCGCTTGAAGCCGGGAATTCAAGATCAGCGAGATACCATAGCAAGACCCCATCTCTACAGAAAAATTAGCTGGGCATGGTGGTGCATGCTTCTACTCCCAGCTACCTGGGAGGCTGAAGTGGGAGGATCACTTGAGCCCAGGAGTTCCATGTTGCAGTGAGCCATGATCATGACAATGCACTCCCATCTGTCTCTAAAACAATAAATAAATAAATAATAAATTAAGCTGGGCACGGTGGCGCGTACCTGTAGTCCCAGCTACTCGGGAGGCTGAGGCTGGAGGATCTCTTGAGCCCAGGAGTTCTGGGCTATAGTGCGCTATGCCGATCCGGTGTCTGCACTAAGTTCGGCATCAATATGGTGACCTCCCGGGAGCGGGGTCCACCAGGTTGCCTAAGGAGGGGTGAACCGTCCCAGGTAGGAAACGGAGCAGGTCAAAACTCCCATGCTGATCAGTAGTGGGATCGTACCTGTGAATAGCCACTGCACTCCAGCCTGGGCAACATAGCGAGACCCTGTCTCTAACTAAAAAGAAAAAAATAAAAATAAATTAAAAACCCACTCTCAGGCCAGGCACAGGGGCTCACACCTGTAATCTCAGCACTTTGGGAGGCCAAGGTGGGTGGATCACTTGAGGTCAGGAGTTTGAGACCAGCTTGGCCAACATGGTGAAACCCCATCTCTACTAAAACCACAAAAATTAGCCAGGCATGGTGGTGCACACCTGTAACCCCAGCTGCTTGGGAGGCTGAGGCAGGAGAACTGCTTGAACCCGGGAGGCGGAGGTTGCAGTGAGCCAAAATCCTGCCACTGCACTCCAGCCTGGGCAACAGAACAAGACTCCATCTAAACAAAACACAAAAAATGACATACACTCCCGGGGTGTTCACATTCAGTCTCACACTTGAATCATCACCATACGAATACACAAGCCTACAGCCACATGTAGTCCGCACGTACACACACGCATACACACAGTCACACCCACAGTCACGCGTTCCTGGCAGCCATACACTGGCAGTCACACTGAGTGTTGCCCCAGCCATGTGCACCCCTATGCTGAAGGTCACCGACACACCCACCCCTCTTTTTCTTGGGGAACCTCTGCCCTTCTCCGTCCTGTCGCTAACACCTTGGCTGACTTAACTGGCCCCACCTGGCACTGTGTCTGGGCAGGGAAGGTCCCCTTGTCCCAGCCAGGTCCCACTTTGTCCCCTAGACAGCTGGGACCCCACTCCGCACCCACACTGGGCCTTCCTCACCCCACTGTCAGAGCCCACCCCAAGGAAGCAGCTGGAGATGCATCTCCCAGAGCTCCGACACCCACCCCTGGGGCATTAGAAAGGTCTAGAACAGACAGGTCTAGAAGTAGCTGGAGATGCATCTCCCAGGGCTCCGATACCTGCCCCCAGGGCCATGGAAACTTCTATCTCTGGACACTTGGGACCAAATCACTGTTGGTTGGGGGTCCATCTTATGGATTGTAGGGGGTTGACAGTAATCTGGCCTCTCCCACTAGGTGACCTCATCCCCCTCCCACACTTCGATGGCCACAAATATCTCCAGACTTTGCTGAGTGTCCTGGGGCTAGAATCACCCTGGGGAGAGAACCACTGTCTAGAATGAGAACACATCATCAGTTTTCTTGTCTTTTTTTCTTTTGAGATGGAGTCTTGCTCACATCTCCCAGGCTAGGGTGCAATGGCGAGATCTCAGCTCACTGCAACCGCTGACTCCCGGGTTCAAGCAATTCTCCCGCCTCAGCCTCCCGGTTAGCTGGGATTACAGGTGCCTGCCACCGCACTTGGCTAATTTTGTATTTTTAGTAGAGATGGGGTTTCACCTTGTTGGCCAGGCTGGTCTCAAACTCCTGACCTTGTGATCCGCCTGTCTTGGCCTGCCAAAGTGCTGGGATTACAGGCATGAGTAACCACACCTGGCTCTTTTTTTTTTTTGAGATGGAGTCTGGCTCATGTTACCCAGACTAGAGTGCAATGGTGCGATCTTGGCTCACTGCAACCTCTGACTGCCAGGTACAAGCAATTCTCCTGCCTCAGCCTCCCAGGTAGCTGGGATTACAGGCACCCGCCACCACGCCTGGCTAATTTTTGTATTTTTAGTAAAGATGGGGTTTCACCATGTTGGCCAGGCTGGTCTTGAACTCCTGACCTCAGGTGATCCACCAGCCTCAGCCTCCCAAAGTGCTGGGATTACAGGCACGAGCCACTACGCCCAGTGACCTCATAGTTTTCCTTGCAATATGACATCTGGAAAGGGTACAGTCATTGTCCCTCCGCACCCCTCCCATGCATTTAACAACATCACAAACGAATCAGCCGGAACTCTCCCTCATGGATGGGGCCCCAAGGGTGCCAGTTCCCAGGGCCCAGTGCCTTCCAGGGTGAGGTCCCCAGGAGGTGAGGCTCCCAGCAGGTGAGATTCAGTGTGGCAAGGTCTCTGGGGGAAGGTCCCAGTGGGTAAAGTCCCTGACAGCCAAGATCCCCAGCAGGCGAGGTCACCAACAGCTGAGGTCCCCAGCAGGTGAGGTCTTCAGCAGGCCAGGTTCCACAGGGGATGCTCCTGGAAGCAGTGAAGCATGTAAGGTCCCAGGTAAGTAACATGCCTAGACACCAAGGCAGGCCAGGTCCCAGGCAGGTGAGGCCCCAGGCAGGTAAATCCGCAGACTAGTGAGTCCCTAGGTGGCTGAGGTCCACTCAGATGAGGCCCCGGGAAAGCGAGGTCCCCGGCAGCCCCGGCCCCCACGCTGGCCTCTCAGGTGAACCAAGCCGCTATGCTGCGCACCGTCTGGTACCTGGGTTCCTGCTGCAGCTTCCAGCAGGCCTGGCAGAAACCCA
>PVKV010018473.1:0-44719 GCA_004027835.1 Alouatta palliata
TTTTTTTTTGAGACAGAGTTTCGCTCTTGTTACCCAGGCTGGAGTGCAATGGCGCGATCTCGGCTCACTGCAACCTCCGCCTCCTGGGTTCAAGCAGTTCTCCTGCCTCAGCCTCCCGAGTAGCTGGGACTACAGGCACGTGCCACCATGCCCAGATAATTTTTGTATTTTTAGTAGAGACGGGGTTTCACCATGTTGACCAGGATGGTCTCGATCTCTTGACCTCGTGATCCACCCGCCTCGGCCTCCCAAAGTGCTGGGATTACAAGCGTGAGCCACCTCGCCCGGCCGACAAGACTCTTAAATCTCTTTGAACCTCAATGTTCTTATCTACAAAATGGGATAATGGCTGGGTGCGGTGGCTCATACCCATAATCCTAGCTCTTTGGGAGGCAAAGGCAGGAGAATCACTTGAACCCGGGAGTTTGAGACCAGCCTGGGCAACATAGTGAGACCCCCCACCTCTAAAAAAATGGGGATAATAATAAACCTGTTACAAATTGGTGGGGTAGAACCAGGTAAATGTGGCTCAGTGGTAGGGATGGAGCAGGCACCCAGAAAATGCCCCCTGTCAAATTCTCTCTTTTTTTTGAGACATAGTCTCACTCTGTTGTCCAGACTGGAGTGCAGTGGTGTGATCTCAGCTCGCTGCAACCTCCAGCTCTGAGGTTCAAGTGATTCTCCTACCTCAGCCTCCCAGGTAGCTGGGATGACAGGTGTGAGCCACCGTGCCTGTCCTTAGCTGTTAAATTCTCTTCCCCTCAGAGCCCTAGCCTTTTAGGTAGGGCTTACCCGCTTCTGTTTTACCTAGACCCTACTTACCCCTGCCCCTCAACTCAGGACAGTCCGGCATAGATGGGGCAGGTGAAATCCTGAGCTCCAGGATGAGTTTAATCTCTCCCCTGCATTTTTGATGAACTGATTTGGTGCAGTGGAGGTTTTTAGTAGATCTGTTTAAACGACGGATAAGAAGCATTTGCTGTTATCCTGGCCATCATTAGTGTGCATGGGGCTTCCCTGGTGTCCAATTTTGCTTTCTTAAATTTATTCATTTCCTCAATAAATGTTTATCAGCCCCCTACGATGCGCTCAGCACTGGGTTAGGCAGTAGGGACACTGGTGAATCAGGCTGGCCGACTCTGATTTCCATAGACTTTATGACCCAGGTGAGGGCACAGATAAAATCTAAGCCAACAGATACTGATTGCAATAAATGCTTTGGAAGAAACAAACTAATGTGCTTACTAAAACTTAAACAATACAAAGGTAAGTTTCAGCCCCATGAAGTCTGAAGGTTTTTCTAGGATAATAGAATAAAAAATGATAATAAATGCCCTTGTGGTTCCCACATAATGAATGGCCTGCTAAGGGTACTGGCTAAGTGCTTTACACAAACGAGCTCTTGTACTCCTTATACAAGCCTTTATAGTTGAGTCTCTTTATCCCCATTTTACAGATGGTCATACAGAGGTCAAGGGGTCAAGTGGCTTGCCCAAGGTCACAGGGCTTGCTAATGAAGCTGGATTCAAACTTGGGTTTGTTTGATCCCGCCCTGCTGTAATTACAGACCTGTAGTGTGTGCTGTTGCGTCTCCATCTCAGCCGGGTGCTCTCAAGGCTGAGTGGCCAGAGGCTTGGGAGAGAGCAACTCAAGAAGGGGCAAGCAGGTCACATCCCCTCACCTGGGGTGAGGCTGCCCTCTGAGCTGGCAGTTGCTAAAGTCAAGGCCCAACCCAGCAATTTGTCCCATAGCGAAAGGGAGCAAATGGTGTCTGTCCCCAAGACACACTGGCAGGTTGACCCTGAAAATGGGCTTCTGGCTTCAACCTTGTTTGCAAAGGCAGGATGAGGATGAGGGTGGGGGTGAGAGTTTCCTGTCTGCATCCATGCAGCATGCAGTGCCTACCTTGTCACATGGCCTTGACTTCTTACACTGTCAAGGCTGTGGGCGGGTGGCTTAGGAGGTTGGGAGCCAATCAGAGAACCTCGAGCCCAGAATCTGGACTCCCTGCTTCTGGTGCCACCTGCTATTGGCGGCCTCAATCCATTTCTCTCCTTGGGTAAGAACCTGGGTCCTGGAAATGAAAGAACTTGGATGTAAAGACCAGTACTCCCACTTTGTAGCTGTATGACTTGTTAAATTATTTAACCTCTGTTAGCCTCAGTTTCCTCATCTTTCATTTTTCATTGTTATTTATTTTATTTTATTTTTTTGAGACAGAGTCTCACTCTGTCGCCCAGGCTGGAGTGCAGTGGCGCGATCTTGGCTCACTGCAACCTCTGCCTCCTGAGTTCAAGCGATTCTCCTGCCTCAGCCTCTCGAGTAGCTGGGACTACAGGCCTGTGTCACCATGCCTGGCTAATTTTTTATATTTTTAGTAGAGACAGGTGTAATCCATGTTAGCCAGGATTGTCTCGATCTCCTGACCTCAAGGGATACACCCACTTCGGCCTCCCAAGGTGTTGGGATTACAGGCATGAGCCACCGCACCTGGCCTAAATTTAATGTTTTTGAGACAGGATCTTGCTCTCTTGCTCATGCTGGAGTTCAGTGGCATGATCTCAGCTTACTGCAGCCTTGACCTCCTGGGTTCAAGTGATCCTCCCGCCTCAGCCTCTCGAGTAGCTGGGACTACAGGTACACACTATGATGCCTGGCCAGTTTTTTTTATTTTTGTAGAGATGGGGTCCTGGCTATGTCACCCTGGTTGGTTTTGAACTCCTGGCTTCAAGCAATCCTTCGACCTTGGCCTCCCAAAGTGCTGGGATTACAGGTGTGAGCCATAGTGCCCAGACTCTCATCTTTCAAATGGGCATAATGAGATCTGCAGGCCGGGTGCAGTGGCTCACGCCTGTAATCCCAGCACTTGGGGAGGCCAAGGTGGGTGGATCACCTGAGTCCAGGAGTTCGAGCCTGGCCAACATGGCGAAACCCCATCTCTACTAAAAATACAAAAATTAGGTAGGTATGGTGGCAGGCACCTATAATCCCAGGTGGAGGTTGCAGTAAACTGAGATCGAGCCACTACACTCCAGGCTGGGTGACAAAGCAAGAATCTATCTCCAAATTAAACGGGCCAGGAGCCATGGCTCATGCCTGTAATTCCAGCCCTTTGGGAGGCCGAGGCAGGCGGATCACCTGAGGTCAGGAGTTTGAGACCAGCCTGACCAACATGGAGATACCCTGTCTCTACTAAAAAAATACAAAATAGGCCAGGCGTGGTGGCTCACGCCTGTAATCCAAGCACTTTGGAGGCCAAGGTGGGTGGATCACCTGAGGTCAGGAGTTCAAGATCAGCCTGACCAACATGGTGAAACCCCGTCTTTAAAAAAAAAAACAAAAAACAAAAAACAAAATTAGCTGGGTGTGGTGGCACCTACCTGTAATTCCAGCTACTTGGGAGGCTGAGGCAGAATTGCTTGAACCCGGGAGGCAGAGGTTGCAGTGAACAAAGATAGCACCATTGCACTCCAGCTTGGGCAACAAGAGCGAAATTCTGTGTCAAAAAAAAAAAAAAAAAAAAAAATCTGCAGCTCAGGCTGTTTGGCAGTAAACCAGATGGCTTATGTAAATGACTTTGCCCGGTTTCTGGATGATCATACTGCCTCAGTCAAGTGAAATCCTATTCTTCCAGGAACTTGGGGTATTGGCACCATTTCCGCAATTGACATGGAAAAACAGGGTGTGTGACCTGTAAACATTTTCTCTGTGATTTTGTTCTAACCACAGGAGTGCTTATCCATGTAAGAGACGATTGTCCCTTTATAGTAGTTAAAGTTAGAAGGCTCTGCTTCCTCCAGTGACACACCTGAGCCCTGACACTCCTGGGAACTTTGCTCTTGGAAGTGTATTCAGGACCTGGCAACAGCTTTGAACATGTTCAGTGTTCAGGAGTGCATTCATTCTCCAAGGGTGGGCCTGGTGTTTGGAATTAGCAAGAAATCCTTTGGACCCAAGACTGCTGACTTTCGGTGAAGATTTGAGCTGGGAAATACTAACAAGGAAAAATGGAAACAAAATGCAGGCTGGGGAGTGTAGAGAAAAGTTTTCAACCATGGAGGGCCATAGAGCTGCTTTAAGAAGTTTCACAGTAAATGTTTGGAGGATGATTCTCACATGGGTCAGAAAGAGAAATTTGGGGTATCAGATTGGAGACATCAATTTTGGAAGGCTGACCTTGGGCAGAGGGGGATGCTCTTCCAGAAATAACTGTCCCCAGATGTCACATGAAAATTCTTTCTTTCTCTTTTTTTTTTTTTGAGACGGAGTTTCGCTCTTGTTACCCAGGCTGGAGTGCAATGGCGCGATCTTGGCTCACCGCAACCTCTGCCTCCTGGGTTCAAGCAATTCTCCTGCTCCAGCCTCCCAAGTAGCTGGGACTACAGGCACGTGCCACCATGCCCAGCTAATTTTTGTATTTTTAGTAGACGAGGTTTCACCATGTTGACCAGGATGGTCTCGATCTCTTGACCTCGTGATCCACCCGCCTCGGCCTCCCAAAGTGCTGGGATTACAGGCGTGAGCCACCGCGCCCGGCCCTTTTTTTTTTTTTTTTTGAGATGGAGTCTCGTTCTGTTGCCTAGGCTGGAGTGCAGAGGCATGATCTCAGCTTACTGCAACCTCCGCCTCCTGGGTTCAAACGATTCTCCTGCCTCAGTCTCTCGAGTAGCTGGGATTACAGGCGCCCGCCACCATGCCCAGCTAATTTTTGTATTTTTCTTAGTAGAGATGGGCTTGGTCAGGCTGGTCTTGAACTCCTGACCTCAGGTGATCCACCCGCCTTGGCCTCCCAAAGTGCTGGGACTATAGGCGTGAGCCACTGAGACCAGCCCAAAATTCTTTCATATTTGCAAGGACGGAGCCCTGCTTGAAAGTGCTAAAGCAAAAGAGGGAATGTAGGCTGGGCACAGTGGCTCATGCACAATGGCTCATTGCTAATCCCAGCACTTTGGGAGACCAAGGCAGGCGGATTGCTTGAGATAAGGAGTTCGAGACCAGCCTAGCCAGCATGGCGAAACCCTGTCTCTATTAAAAATACAGAAATTAGCCAGCCGTGGTCGAACACGCCTGTAGTCCCAGCTACTTGGGAGGCTAACTCATGAGAATTGCTTGAACCTGGGAAATCGAGGTTGCAGTGAGCCGAGATAGCACCACTACAGTCTAGCCTGGAAAACAGAGTGAGACTGTCCAAAAAAAAAAAAAAAAAAGAGAATATATTAGGAGGATTCAGGGATGTTTTGGAAAACTAGGGAGCTGCCCTGGCCTCATGAGAGGCAGACTCAGGAACTGGACATGGGTTAGGAACCCAGGCAGTGCCTCTTTTACCTCTTCTCTCTCTCAGTTGTAGGAACATATATATAACACACAATTTTTAATTTTAATTTTTTTGAGATGGAGTGTCACTCTGTCACCCAGGCTGGAGTGCAGTGGCACTATCTAGCTCACTGCAACCTCTGTTTCTCGGGTTCGAGCAATTCTTCTGCCTCAGCCTCCTCAGTAGCTGGGATTACAGGCGCCCACCACCACACCCAGCCAACTTTTGTATTTTTAGTAGAGATGGGATTTTGCCGTTTGGCCAGGCTGGTCTTGAACTCCTGACCTCAAGTGATGTGCCAGCCTCGATCTTCCATAGTGCTGGGATTACAGGCATGAGCCACCGCACCCGCCTGCCAGTTCCAGAGGCAGAGAATGTGACTGTTGAGCGTGCAGGCCATGGGGTGGATCGCATTGTATCACTCTGCCTGCTGGGATCCATCCTTGGGAGTGGGACATGGTTCTCAGGAAGGAAACGGAAGGGTGGTTTGCGATTGGGGAACCTCCCCCTCAACAAGAAATGACTTGGGACACCCCTCTATGGAATCACTTCCCCTTTGATGAAATCACCTGGGAATTTTCAATCAGAAGATTTAGAAAGATGCTATATTCATTTTGCCTTACATAAATCTCGTTTTTTTGAGACGGAATTTTGTTCTGTCGCCAGGCTGGAGTGCAGTGGTGCCATCTTGGCTCTCTGAAAGCTGCGCCTCCTAGGTTCAAGTGATTCTCCTGTCTCAGCCTCCTGAGTAGCTGGGATTACAGGCACGCACCATCACGCCTGGCTAATTTTTGTATTTTTAGCAGAGATGGGGTTTCATCATGTGGAGGATGGTCTTGATCTCTTGACCTCATGATCCTCCCGCCTTGGCCTCCCAGAGTACTGGGATTACAGATGTACAGACGTGAACTACTGCACCTGGCCTGCCTTGCATACATCTTTCATGTCTTCTGGCTTATTGCTTTTTGAGGTAGGTGTGTGGATGGCCTTTAAAAGTCATTCTGGGCCCTGGTTAGGCCACCACCTTGACCTGGCCTGGGGATCTGCTCAGCTTGGAGGCCAGTTGGCTGGAGGTGGGGGAGGAGGGAGTCCCAGCTGCAGCTTCTGAGCCTCTTGTGCCAACAGTCCTATCCAGCCCATCTTGGCCCGGCACCACTTGTCCTTCCGGTTCCTCAAGGGAGCGACTCGTTCCCTTTCCCGCTTCTGTTTGTGGAGCATGAGCCGCTGACTGAAATCGGACATTCTCTTGATAGCACCAAGCCTCAGCTTTCTTATGGATAAAATGGCTAACAACACTCGGTCTGCTTTCTTCCGAAAGTTGGTGCGGGAATCACATGAAATTGATGGCTGTGAACAAGGGTCCTCAACTGGGGGCAGCTTGTCCCCAGAGGCATTAGGCAACGTCTGCAGACATTTTTGTCTGACAGAAGTGTGGGGAAGGGTGCTCTTGGCATCTTGTAGGGGAGGCCAGGCTACATGGTGGGCACTTAGATACAATGTTTTTGTTTGTTTTTTGAGACTGAGTCTCACTCTGTCAGCCAGGCTGGAGTGCATAGGTGTGGTCTCAGCTCATCGCAACCTCAGCCTCCTGGGTTCAAGTGATTCTCCTGCCTCAGCCTCCCCAGTAGCTGGGACTACAGATATGTGCCATCACACCTGGCTAATTTTTGCATTTTTAGTAGAGACGGGGTTTCACCATGTTTGTCAGACTGATCTCGAACTCCTGACCTCAGGTGATCCGCCCTGTTTGGCCTCCCAAAGTGCTGGGAGTACAGGCGTGAGATACCGTGGCTGGCATTTTTTTTCTTTTTGAAACAGAGTTCACTCTGCTGCCCAGGCTGGAGTGCAGTGGCGTGATCTTGGCTCACTGCAACCTCCGCCGTCTGAGTTCAAGCAATTCTCCTGCTTCAACATCTAGAGTAGCTGAAATTATAGGTGTGGGCCACCATGCCTGGATAATTTTTGTATTTTGTTTTAGTGGAGATGGGGTTTCACCATGTTGGCCAAGCTGGTCTCAAACTCCTGACCTCAGGTGATCTGCCGTCCTCTGCCTCCCAAATTGCTGGGATTATAGGCGTGAGCCACCTCGCCCTGCCAAATACTATTTCTTTTCTTTCTTTCTTTTTTTTTTTTTGAGACAAGATTTTGCTCTGTCACCCAGGCTGCAGTACAGTGATACAATCACAGCTTACTGCAATCTATAGCTCTGGGTTCAAGAGATCCTCCCACCTCAGCCTCCCCATGTGTACCACCAGCAGCTGATTTTTGCACTTTTAGTAGAGACAGGGTTTTGCATGTTGCCCAGGCTGATCTTGAACTTGTGGACCTGAGAGATTTGCCCACCTCAGCCAAATGCTGGAATTACAGGTGTGAGCCTCTGCACCTACCCAGATATTGCTTCTGAATCAAAGTTTAGCCTCAGTTAACAGAGAGCCGGGCATGGCACTGCTTTGAGGCCCTGTCCAGATGGCAGTAAAGGCTTGGTGAGGGGCTCCTTGGGTATTGTCTCAGTGACTAAGTGACTGTAGGTGGCCAGAGCTGCTAGGGCCGCTTCCAGTGTGCTGGGGGAGCTGGTCGCCAGGCAGCCTTGCTGAGTGGAGTGTAGCTTAGGAAACTCATATGCCACCAGTGGGGAAAAGCAAGCCTCCCCTCACCTCTTGGAGTGACCAACAGTTTGGGGAAAAAAAATGGAGATGGATTTACTGATTTTTCTCTGAACTCATGGCTCCTTCTCAATGAATATTCAGCCCCTCCTTTGCCCTCCTTGGGCCTTTCCAGGGCAGGCTGGGGGTGTGGGTGGGAGAAGAGGGGCAAGAGGAGAAAAGACCCCTCCCCTCTACAGGGCAAGAGAGGACATTCCAGAGGCCTTTCCACCCTTTGGCAGATAGGGGCTGGTCCAAGGTTTCAATGAACACACAAAGGCCTGCTCTGGCCGCTCCACACTCCCCTCCTGTACCCTGACCTCTCCTGTGGCTGCTGCTCTGGGAGTGGAAGGTCCGGGTCAGCCTTCCAGGTGGGTGACATGGGAAGGCACCCCTTCTGGGTAGGGCTTTGGAAATGAGAATTTAGCCTCCCAACCACTGCAGACTCCTCCTTGCCAGGGTTAAGGGAAGTTCAGGAATCAAGGCTAGTGGGTGGAGGGGGTGGCATCACCCCCTGCAAAACCCCAGAACAAGGGAACCTGGAATCACCCCGCAGCTCTGGCCAGGTCCCCTCCAAGGAAGAGGTCTCCACGCAGTTACTTCTCCAGGTAGAGCAGCTGCTTTCCACCTTCCCTTCGCTCACACTCTGAGCCCTCAAGTAACCACAAAGCTCTAACAGTGGCAGAAGGCTTTCTGCCTGGTAGATCCTGTTCTAGGTGCTGTAGAGGCAAACCTGCATTTTACTGTCCTGTGTGACCGTGTTCCTATTTCATAATCAGAGCCAGGACTCAAATCCTGGCAGTGTGACTCTGGTGCAAAGGTCAGCAGCCTCCCAGGAGGGAACTCAGTCAGTCAGGCAAGCGTTTACTCTCCCAGGCTCCAGGACTTGTCAGTCCAACTGGGACCTGCTCATTTGGGTGACCAGGAGAGCCAGAGACTTCGGATTTGGTCAGCCCTTCATTCAAAACATCTGTGCACTACAGCCTCTCAGTGTGACCTTGGGCAAATTACTTTAGCTCTGAGTATCTTCAGTTTCCCTCTTTATAAAAAGAGGAAATCTTGTTATGAAGCTTGTATGAAATTATGTATGGAGAGGTGTTTTTTCTTATTAATTTATTTTTATATTTTTGAGACTGAGTCTCGCTCTTGTCACCCAGGCTGGAGTGCAGAGGCATGATCTCAGCTCACTGCAACTTCCAGATTCAGTGATTCTCAAGCCTCAGCCTTGTGTGGCTGTGTCTCCAGACTACCTATGGACAATATGGCAAATTAGCAAATGGGTGTGGCTGTATTTCCATGAAACGTTACTTACCAAAACAGCTGATGGGCTGGATTTGGTCCATGGGCCATAGTTTGCTGAACCCCAATCGAAAACCCTGAGGCCTCTATTGCTGGTGTCTGAGCAGAAAGCAGGGCTGGGCTTTGGTGTGAAATTCATGCATCCGTGTGCAGACTGCTGATCTGTGAGTGTGTTGAGGGCAGGGGTTGATTACCTTTGCCCCACCCTGGGTTCTCAGGAGCACATGAGAAGGGCAGAGCAAGTGTGTGTGGTTAAATGACATTTTCCTGATGTCTAGATACTTGTACTCTTAATCATCCCAGAAGATGCTGGCTAAGATCTGGGGGTGATCAACGCTGACAATAAGAACTCAGAGTGAGGTCAGGCATGGTGGCTCACGCCTGTAATCCCAGCACTTTGGGAGGTGAGGCAGGTGGATCACCTGAGATCAAGAGTTCGAGACGAGCCTGGCGAAAACGTCTCTACTAAAAATATGAAAATTAGTTGGGCATGGTGGTACACACCTGTAGTCCCAAATACTTGGGAGGCTGAGGCAGGAGAATCATTTGAACCAGGGAGGTGGAGGTTGCTGTGAGCTGAGATTATGCCACTGTGCTCCAGCCTGGGCAACAGAGCAAGACTTTCTGTCTCAAAAAAGAAAAAAAGAACTCAGAGTGTGCTGGTACCCCTGCCCTTAAGAGGCATCAGTGTAATAATCAGAGCCACCATTAGTGCCAATTCTCTCAGAGCCAGGAGCCCTTTCCCTGCACAGCCTCATTTAATTCTCACAAGAACTCCATCAGGTAGGGACTATTATAATCACCCCAGTTTAAGAAGGAGGAAACTGGCTGGGCACAGTGGTTCATGGTTATAATCCCAGCACTTTGGGAGGCCTAGGCAGGAGGATCACTTGAGCCCAGGAGTTCGAGGCCAGCCTGGGCAAAAGGCTGTTCTGGACCAGCCTGTCTTTACAAAAAATACAAAAATTAACCAGGCGTGGTGGCGCGCACCTGTGGTCCCAGCTCCTTGGGAGGCTGAGGTGGGAGGATCACCTGAGCCCAGGAGGTCGAGGCTGTAGTGAGCCATGATTTGATCATGCCACTGGGCAACAGTGAGAGAGCCCTTGCTTCAAAAAAGAAAAGGAAGCCAGGTGCGGTGGCTCACGCCTATAATCCCAGCATTTTGGGAGGTCGAGGCGGGCGGATCACGAGGTCAGGAGTTCGAGACCAGCCTGGCCAACATGGTGAAAACCCATCTCTACTAAAAATACAAAAATTAGCCAGGTGTGGTGGTGCGTGCTTGTAATCCCAGCTACTCAGGAGGCGGAGGCAGAATCGCTTGAACCTGGGAGGCAGAGGTTGCGGTGAGCCAAGATCGAGCTACTGTACTTCAGTCTGGGCAACAGAGCGAGGCTCAGTCTCAAAAAAAAAGAAAAGAAAAGAAAAGAAAAGGAAAAACAGGAGGAAACTGAGGCTTGGAGAGACAAGGCCATTGCAGGATGTCACACGGCTGCAGAGGGCAGAGATTGGAACCTGGATTTCTCTGACTTCAAAGCATATTTCTTTCCACTTTCTCTGGCTAAAAGGGGTGCAGCCCATGAGTGACCCTCCAATCCTGCCCTGTACCCAGGCCCTGTGTGCCTTCCAGTGGCACACAGTGGTGGGAGCTCAGCCCCGCTGCTTGGCACCCCCCTCTGAGGCCCTGTCTTGGTTCTCGCCCCTCCCTTCCTCACCCTGGCCAGCTTCCGGGTCCTCCCAGGCTGGCTGATGGATGGCCCAGCCCTGGCCGGCTTGACTTAGTGTAGCTTTTCCTCGTGGACTGCCAGGGCCGCCTCCTGTACTCCTCCTCACTGCTCTTGCCTGCCCGGCAGGTCGGGCAAGTGCGTGACTCACACACCTGCGCCCTGTGTGGACCCAGCCCGGGAGCCAGCCTACTCACCCTCTGGGCTCCTGCCTGCCCTGCCAGCTACTTCAAACGACAGACAGGACCCTTCCCAGTCGAAAGGGGCTGCCCCTGCCACTTGTGCTCCCTTCCCGGAGGACTGCTATTGGACTGCACAGGATTCAGGTCAGTTTCCTTTTTGTTTTTAACCATCTCTGTCCCTCGCTGAGTTGGAGGAGAACCTTTTGGAGATCGTTGGGAAGGGGTCCCCACAGTCATTGTCACCCTTGGGCTTCAGGCCCAGGGACACCCTGATCCCTCCCAGAAGGTGCTGGAGCTTGGGGACACCCTGAGATGGATTCGGTGAGGAGAGCTGTCCTGGGTGCCTCTATGGGCATGACCCCGACCCTGCGGCCACCTAACGGGGCAGGTCAGGGCAACTCAGAGTGAGAAAGGCAGAGGTAGCCTGCAAGAAGGCCACGTGTGGTGGGGACTTTCCTCACTTCCTGCTTAGGGTCACAGAGTGAGGGAAGCAGCTTGAGATGGCTTCAGTTCAATGGCATCATTTTATAGCTGGGAAAACAGGCTTGGAGGAGAGGGAGTCACTGAAGGTGAATTGGTGCATTGGTGGTGGAACTGGGGCTGGAAGCCAGATTGGTGGACTCCCTGTCGAGGGCTCCTTCTTTGCTCCTCTCTGCCTGTTCCTGGCTGTTTCTCCCTGGCTCTTCCACCCTGCTAGCTCTCTCCCAGCCCATCCTGGCAGATCCTGGCCCATCCCGGCCCATCCCAGCCCATCCCGGCCCATCCCAGCCCATCCCAGCCATAGCAGGGAGGAGGAATGCAGCAGGTGGGAGCTATTTTACAGGGGACTTTATGGGCTCACAGTTGGGAGGCATTTTGAAGGTCATCCAGGCAATGAATCCCCAACAGGTGGCTGTTTAGCCACAGCTTGACTATCTCTGGGGATGGACAGCTCAGTTTTTGGAGGCAGCCTCTTTCTTTTCCGTGGCCAGTGAATGATCACGTGATCCTTGCTGGGGACTGACTTCGTGCCGAGCACTTTGCTAACAAAGCACAGTAGGTGTGTAAATCCCTCATCCCTCACACCCCAGTGAGGTAAGTGTTATTGTTATCACTCTTATTTTATAGCTGAGGAAACAGGTACAGAGAGGTTAAGTAACTTACTCAAGATTTTGCAGCTTGAGAAGGAGGAGCTGAGCTTTGAACACAGGGAGTGTGGTGCTAGTGCCCAGCCAAGCTCTTAGCTGCTGTACTTGGCTGCTACCACAGGAGAACCGATCTTCCTAGGGAGGGGGTCCTGCTTGGCATGGTGAGCTGAGGTTGGAAGGGGAACATTTAGGTGACCACATGATGCTCTGGCTGGTTGGCTTCCTGGGGCTGCAAATGTCACTGTCCAAGCTCTTCTCCCGTCACCTGCTCCGCCTCCTTGGCAGATTACCCTATCCTCACGTAGCCCCCAGCCACCAGAGTCCAGGACCAATGGCTGATGACTCCCAGGACAGTGCGTGTGCGATAGCAGAGGGAAGATTGAAAGCCATGGCCCGGGATCTCCGATACCACTGTCAGGGTTTCCTTGGAGTGTCCCAGGCAAAGGAGGCCGGAGGTGAGAGTGGGCATGGCAGAGGGGCAGGAGGGGCCAGGGCCCCATGTCTGTTCCCCTCTTTCCATTTTGGCTTTCTGGAGTGGCACCTCACGTGCTGCTTGTCCACCTACCCCACCTTGCCCGTCTATTTAGGGGAGCTTGGTGGTTAACGAGGGCAGCGCCTCATCCTAAGGTGCCTGACAGTTTACAAAGCCAGCCCACGCTGTCCTGAAGGGCACTCACAACAGCCTGGGGAGCTCGGAAGGGCAGGAATTGTGGTGATGCCCATAGTTGAGTGATGGAAGCTCAGAGAGATCAGGTGAGCTGCCTGGGGTCACACAGCTAAGTGACATCACAGAGTCAGACACCCCTGCTGCCCCCGACCTTTTTGCCCCCGGCTTCTAATAGAGCATGCTCCACATCAAGGCTGGCTCCTCCTCTATGTGGCTTTTCCTCCAGAGGAGTCCTTGCCGGGGGCAGAAGTGTCAGGGCTGCTGGGGCAGGGTCCTCGCCGGGGGCAAAAGTGTCAGGGCTGCTCAGGCAAGGCCGCCTCCCCAGCTTTCAGCCCCTGAACTGGAGTCTCCTGAGGTGTCTGGGGGCCACCCCTCTCTTCTGTCCCCACAAAGGCTTGCTCTGAGTGTGAGGCCAGCAGTCCTTCTGGCTGGATCTCTTCACTTAATGGAACTTTGTGGCTTTCAGGGAGGTGGCTGGCCTGGCTCCCTTCTCATCTCTACCCCGTGGAAGGTGAGAGAAGGGTCCCGATGTCTCCTTCCTGGAATTCCTCTCCGGGACAGTCATGGGAACAAGATTTCCAAGGTGATCCCATCCTGTCTTCTCCCTCTCCTAACGATGATACTAATCACAGCAATACTGACCGCTAGTACTCGTCTTGTTCCTGGTGGCATATGCCTGTGGTCCCAGCTACTCAGGAGGCTGAGATGGAAGGATCGCCTGAGCCTAGAAGTTTGAGGGTGCAGTGAACGGTGATCGCCATTGCTACATTTTCTTTCTTTTTTTTTTTTTGAGATGCAGTCTTGCTCTGTTGCCCAGGCTGGAATGCAGTGGTGTGATCTTGGCTCACTGCAACTTCTGCCTCCCGAGTTCAAGTGATTCTCCTGCCTCAGCCTCCCAAATAGCTGGGACTACAGGCACCCCCCACCACGGCTGGCTAATTTTTGTATTCTTAGTAGAGACAGGGTTTTACCATGTTGGCCAGCCTGGTCTCAAACTCCTGGCCTCAAGTAATCTGCCTGCCTTGGCCTCCCACAGTCCTGGGATTACAGGCGTGAGCCACTGTGCCCAGCCCACCATTGCTACATTTTCATTTATTGAGCACCCACTGTATACCAAGCTTTGTGCCAGTCGTGCTGTGGGCCATGGCTCAGTGAGCCCTCCTGGCAACCCCATTTCACAGATGAGGAAGCTGAGGTTCAGAAAGGCGAAGTCACTTGCTTTGCATCACGTAACTGGTCAATGACACTGAAATCATCAGTTGGAAAGTTGAAAGCACACTTCCTGCAAAGTCACCACCCAAGGTCACACACTGTGTTCGTGGCACAGCCAAGAGGAGAGCCTGGCTTGGCTGAATTGTGATTTCCTGCTCTTCCCCCTCAGTGCCTCTGCGTTGGGCTCCAGTGGGACTTTTGAGCCGTGGGTTGTAGAGTTGTTTCTGCCTTTGCAGGACATTGAACAAGCCACTCAATCTCTTGTGGCCTGGGTCACACCATCTGAGTGCAGGGGCTGGTGATTTATTCCCTGTGAATGATAGTCATGGCTGGGAATGCCTTTCAAACACTGGAACATGCATGCAGAGAGTTAGTATAAAGAGAGGTAATTATCCAAGCCATGTTTCCAGTCTCTTTTGTGACTCCAAAAGCTTTGACATTTAATCCTTAGGATGAACTTGGACTGCTGGATATGGTGGATCATGTCTGTAATCCCAGCACTTTGGGAGGCTGAGGCAGGTGGATCACATGAGGTCAGGAGTTCGAGACCAACCTGACCAACATGGCAAAACCTCATCTCTACTAAGATACAAAAATTAGCTGGGCATGGTGGTGTGTGCCTGTAATATCAGCTACTCAAGAGGCTGAGGCAGGAGAATCGCTTGAACCTGGGAGGCAGAGGTTGCAGAGCTGAGATAGTGCCACTGCACTCCAGCTTGGGTGACAGAGCGCGACTCCATTTCAAGAAAAAAAAAAAGAATGACCTTGTACCAGCTTGGGCAACATAGTAAAACCCCGTCTCTACAAAAAAATACAAAAATTAGCCTGGTGTGGTGGCTTACCTGTAGTGTCGGCTTCTCAGGAGGCTGAGGTAGGAGGACTGATTGAGCCCAGGAGGTGAGCCAAGACAGCACCACTGCACTCCACCCTGGGCAGCAGAGTGTCTCAAAGAAAAAAAAAAAATCTATCTATCTATCTATTGAATGACCTTGGGATGCAGGAAGATAAGCCATGTTCTATTGAGAGTCAGCGACATGAACTCACTCACTCAAGGTCACAGGAACAGGAGATGGGGAACTAAGGATTTGAATATTCCCAGAAGTAAGCACCTTTCATCATGATGAGAAGCAGCTCCCGGGGAATGGGAGTCTCTCCGGGTACTCAGGTGAGGAGCAGTGAACAAGTTTAGAGCATGGACTCCTTGGATTCTAGGAGGCCAGACTTATGGGAACAAGGTTTGGGAGCTTAGCAGGTAGGTCTGAGGCAGGTGGCCTGGTGCTGCCACCAAGTGAGTCCTCTTCTTCCCTGCTCAGGCCTGCTCCTACTTTTTCCTTCAGCAGAATGACAGAGACCCCCTTCCCCCATCCTTCCTTGTCTCAGAAACAGAGGCAGCCTTTGTTTCAAGGGGACCAACCAAACAGGGAGCTCTCTGGGCCACAATGTGACCTGCTCTGCAGGTAACCCTCGTCCTTCCTCCTGGTCCAGCCAAACTCAGCTTAGCTACTGCAGAGACATCCAATACCCCAGCAGGGGAGAGAGGAGGAGGAGGGAGCCAGTCGGGTTAAGTAGCGTCCTTGCCCACCTTCTCCCTCCCCATCTTAGTAGACTAAGTCTCTTCCCCTGAGTAATGTTATAATTAAATCTGGTAAGCATTCGTTCTATCTGATTAAAAGGGTCCCAATGTCATGGTTGGTTTGAGCCAAGCTGGGGTGGGGGATGGGACCCTAGGCTGGGAGGCAGGAGGCTGCCTCTGCTTCCCAGATCCATTCTTCATGTGCTGCATGACGTCGAGCAAATGCTTGCCCTCTTGGGGCCTCAGTTTCCCTCTCTGGGAAAGGAAGATGTTAGTTTGAGCCATGGATTCTAGTCTTGTTCCTGGTGGCATATGCCTGTGGTCCCAGCTACACTGGAAGCTGAGATGGGAGGATTGCCTGAGCCCAGAAGTTTGAGGCTGCAGTGAGCTGTGATGACACCACTGTGCTCCACCCTGGACAACAGAGTGAGACTTCTTTCCAAATAAATCAATAAGTGAATAAAGAAATAAAATCATTCTCTTAATAATTTTTTTTTTTTTTGAGACAGAGTCTTGCCCTGTCGCCCAGGCTAGAGTGCAATGGTGCGATCTTGGCTCACAGCAACCACTACCTTCCAGGTTCAAGCAATTCTCCTGCCTCAGCCTCTAAGTATCTGGGACTACAGGCGGATGCCACCATGCCAAGCTAATTTTTGTATTTTTAGTGGAGATGGTGTTTCACCATGTTGGCCAGGCTGGTCTGAAACTCCTGACCACCTGCACTGGCCTCCCAAAGTGCTGGGATTACAGGTGTGAGCCACTGCGCCTGGCCAATAAATTATTTTTTTTAAAGTGAAGAGGCTGGATGAAGTGGCTCATGCCTGTAATCCTAGCACTTTGGGAGACCGAGACAGGCAGATCACTTGAGGTTGGGAGTCCGAGACCAGCCTGGCCAACATGGTGAAACCCTGTCTCTACTAAAAATACAAAAAATAGCCAGGTGTGACGGCACGTGCCTGTGTCCCAGCTACTCGGGAGACCGAGGCAGGAGAATCACTTGAACCTGGGAGGTGGAGGTTGCAGTAAGCCGAGATCCCACCACTGCACTCTAGCCTGGGTGACAGAGTGAGACTCCATCTCGGAAAAAAAAAAAAAAAAAGAAAACCAAGAGGAAAAGAACTAGAGGGCAATAGCTCCTCCACTCCCAGTCCCCCACTCCCTGTTCCTCAGGGCGCTTCTAGCTCTGAAAGTCTCGGAATTGCTCAAATGGATGGGTCCCTGGTGCCCTCTCTGGGTTCCCTGCTAGCGCTCCCTCTCCTTCCTCTCTATATGACCTCAAAGCTCAGGGAGCACAGGAATGGGGGAGATTCTCATTGCTTCTGATATTTGGGGGCTGGCCAAGACTGGAGTGATCTCTGTAAAAACCTGCCCCTAGTCTGTGTGGCCAGTTGTTGGAATAAACCCAGGATGCCAACGTTTGTGGGAGAAGAGACCTCCTAAGTCCTTTCCATCTTATTAGTGGAAAAATTTGGACTTTGTGGTCAGATTGGCTTCAAATCTCAGCTCTGTCCCTTGTGATGGTGTGAACTTCGGTGAGTCACTTGGTCTCACTGAGGTGCTGAGAGGGTTATGAGTTATCCCAGGCAGATCACTAAGCCTGGTGCATAGCAAATGCTCAGTGAAAGGAAGGCCATGTCTTGGCACCAGGGTTGTTCCAGCCCCCTGTTTCTGACAAATAGACAAGGCTGGCCGGGCGCAGTGGCTCACACCCATAATCCTAGCACTTTGGGAGGCTGAGGTGGATGAATTGCTTGAGCCCAGGAGTTCAAGACCAGCCTGGGCAACATGGTAAAACCCTATCTCTACTGAAAATATGAAAATTAGTCAGGCATGGTGGTGTGTGCTTATAGTTTCAGCTACTTAGAGGCTGAGGCATGAGGATCGCTTGAGCCGGTGAGGCAGAGGTTGCAGTGAGCCAAGATTGTGCCACTGCATTCCAGCCTGAACAACAGAGTGAGACTCTGTCTCCAAAAGAATGAAAAAGAAAAAGACAAGGCTCTGGATGGCAGGCTGGCTCGTGGTACTGTCTTGGACGGCAGTGACTTGTTCCATTCAGGAGAACGTCTCTAAGTGGGATAGGAATCCCACTCTGCTTTCTAGTCTTTTTCTCTTCCTCACTTTCTTGAAAAGTTGTTCTGGAAACTACAAAACTGGGCCACAGGCCTCCATGCCTGCTCTCCTGGGACTATGGCGTTGTTTCATCTGTGAGTCTTGCTTCTCCCACAGGAAACTGGAAGCCCTGGGCTCTGCAGGGAATGTAGGGTTGGGGGAGGGAGGCAGCCTGCTTCACATTGATCTCACCCCAGAACAGGGAGGCTGGCTGACACTGCTGATCAAAATTCATGTGGTCGGAGGATTTGTGGGTCAGCATGAGATCTTTTAATACACCACAGAATAATCTCCCTAAAGTTCTAGGCTCCTGACGGGTGCTCCACGATTCTGAGACAGCACCCAGGGAACGGGTTGGGATTAACTCTAACCAGAACTCGAGAGGCTGGCACGGCTCTGTTCCCAGGCCCCACCCTGGAGCCACAGGGCAGGGAGCTCACTACACTGGCACATTTTACGGCACCACTGGTACCCTCCACCCTGTGCTGATCCAGAGACTTGCAGTTTGGGACTGAGCAGATTAAATTCCCTGGTGGCTTCTGGGAAGGGGAACAATGCTTGATCAGACTCTGTGTGCTGCCCTCTTTACTGAGCTATTTCAGAGTTCATCACCTTTGGGTCACTCCTTTTTTTTTTCCTGCCCCTAAAAAATCAACATACTCCTTTCTGCCTTGCGTGGAATCCTTGCCAGGGGATTTTCCAGTTCGTGGAAAATCTGCATCCAGTTTCCTAACTATTCACTGAGGGGGTGGGTGACTGGGAGTGGAGGAGTTATTGCCCTCTAGTTATTTTCCTCTTGCTTCTCTTCCTTCCTTTCTTTCTTTCTTTCTTTTTTTTTTTGAGATGGAGTCTTGCTCTGTTGCCCAGGCTGGAGTACAGTGGTGGGATCTTGGCTTACTGTAACCTCCATCTCCCGGGTTCAAGCAATTCTCCTGTCTCAGCCTCCCAAGTAGGTGGGACTATAGGTGTGTGCCATTACACCTGGCTAATTTTTGTAGTTTTAGTGCAGACAGGGTTTCACCTTGTTGGTCAGGCTGGTTTTGAACTCCTGACCTCAGGTGATCCACCCGCCTCAGCCTCCCAAAGTGCTAAGATTACAGATATGAGCCACAGTGCCTGGCCTCTTTTTTGGGGCGGGCAGGGGATAGAGTCTCACTGTCACCCAGCCTTAGTGTCACCCAGGCTGGAGTGCAGTGGCACGATCTCGGCTCACTGAAACCTCCACCTCCCAGGTTCAAGCAATTCTCCTGCCTCAGTCTCCTGAGTAGCTGGGACCACAGGCACGAGCCGCCACACTCGGCTAATTTTTGTATTTTTAGTAGAGTTGGGGTTTTGCCATGTTGGTCTTAAACTCTTGGCCTCAAGTGATCCACCTGCCTTGGCCTCCCAAAATGCTAGGATTACAAATGTGAGCTACTGCACCTGGCCCTTTTCCTCTTGGTTTTCTTTATTTAAAAAAAAAAAAATTCATTAAGAGAATTATTTATTTATTTATTTATTATTTGAAATGGAGTCTCACTCTGTCCCTCCGGCTGGAGTGCAGGGGCATGATTACAGCTCACTGCAGCCTTGAACTCCCAGGCTCTAGCGATCCTTCCACCTTAGCCTCCCAAGTAGCTGGGACTGCAGGCATATACCACCATGCATGGATAACTTATTTTTACTTTTTGTAGAATCGGGGTCTCACTATGTTGCCCAGGCTGGTCTTGAACCCCTGGGCTCAAGTGATCCTCCCAACTTGACCTCTTAAAGTGTTACAGGCATGAGCCACTGTGCCCGGCCTCGTTTTGGTTTCAATTGTATCCATCCATCCATCCATCCTCCATCCATCCATTTGTTCACCATCTGTAATTTCATCCATCCATCCATCCATCCATCCTTCATCCATTCATTCACCTAAAGACTGCTTATTGAATTCCTCTTCTGTGCCAGGCACTGCATCCTGGAGACACAACTCTGAGCACAGGACACATGTTCCTGCCCTCAGAAGGATTACAGTATTGCAGGGGTAATGGACAATTTAACAAGCACTGTAGTACTTGGGCAGGCTGGTCTTGAACTCCTAACCTCAATGTCTCTGGTATCAGTGTGCTCATCTGTTGCGTGACATAGTTTCAGCACTTACTTCATGGGATTACTGGGTTTCAATGAGACAGTACAGGTAAAGGGCTGGCCCAGGGCCTGTTGTGTAGCAGGTGCTCAATAAATGTTAGCTGTGCTGATGATGACGGTTGTGATGATGGTGATATAGATGATGATGATTATGATGAAGATCATTGTTTTTGGTTTTTTTTTTTTTTTTGAAACAGAGTCTTGTTCTGTTGCCTGGGCTGGAGTGCAGTGGTGTGATCTTGGCTCACTGCAACCTCCACCTCCTGGGTTCAAGTGATCTCCTGCCTCAGCCTCCCAAGTAGCTAGGACTACAAGCATGCGCCACCACATCTGGCTAATTTTTGTATTTTTAATAGAAACAGGGTTTCATCATGTTAGCCAGGCTGGTCTTGAACTTCTGACCTCAAGTGATCTGCCTGCCTTGGCCTCCCAATGTGCTGGGTTTACAGGCATGAGCCACTACACCCAGCCAACTAAGATCATTTAACTCAGGGTCTGGCATTAACTAGTTAACCAGATGTATCCATGAGTTGTTCTGGGCAGTCTGCTTGTCCTTGGCAGCCACAGACAGTAACAGGGGATGGTGACATAGGGCAGAGTCCAAGCCAGCTTCTCAGAGTGGGGAAGCCCATAAGCAAATCACCTCAACAAAGGCGGTGCTGTGGATGCTTGCCATGCCTTCTGGTGGCTGGGTCTCAGGGGTTCTTCAGGGAAGCCTGGGCCACCGCAGCCGCCTATCTGGTTTGCCCAGTTAGGAGCTGGCTGAGAAGCATCTGAGGGCAGAATGACCCATGAGATGAAGTGCTGCGCACTGCCTTCGAGGGGCTGGGGCAGATATCTGGGAAGTTCCTGAAAGCTCGGCAGAGATGAGCGGCACTGGAAGATGAGAGGAGGCATCCTCTCGTCTAAGATGGAGCGCTAAGCAGAGCAGCCAGGAATGGTTGAGAGTCCCTGGCAACCTCCCATGGAGCTTATGGGGCCATGGGGCCAGGAACACATCAGTCTTCTTTTTTTTTTGAGATGCAGTGTTGCTCTTGCTGCCCAGGCTGGAGAGCAGTGTTGCAATCTTGGCTCATTGTGACCTCCACCTCCCAGGTTCAAGTGATTTTGCTGCCTCAGCCTCCCAAGTAGCTGGGACCATAGGCGCCCACCACTATGCGCAGCTAATTTTTTGTATTTTTAGTAGAGACGGGATTTCACCATGTTGGCCAGGCTGGTCTTGAATTCCTGACCTCAGGTGATCCACCTGCCTTGGCCTCCCAAAATGCTGGGATTACAGGTGTGAGCCACTACACCCGGCCACACAACAATCTTGTTTATTTTACTGGCAGCTCCTGGAATGGTGCTGGGCACACCTTGGGCACCTGGGATGTTTGTTGTATGCATGGCAAGTCTTTATTGGGATGGTTTGGTCTAACTATCATGCTGGCTTGCCTGGAAGGAACAGTGGTTCTGGAACCAGAGAGAAGAGGGCTCAAACCCTGGCACCCCCACTTATCAGCTCTGTGGCACAAACCCTGGCACCCCCACTTATCAGCTCTGAAGGTACCCCTGAAGGAGCAGCTGTTATTGTCATTATCCATGCATCTGTGGTGACACCCAGGGTTGTGACCAGTACTGTGGGATTGAGAAGGTGGGGACACAGTGTCTGCTGGACCCCACATTGAGAAGTTTTGGGGCAGTGTGGTGAGGGAGAGTCAGATAGACCTGGAATCTGTTGTTTACTTGTTATGTGACCGTAGGCAGGCTACTTACTTTTCTGGACCTCAGTTTCTCGTACGAAAAAGGGGATCTTGGAAGCAGCCATTCCAGCCGGGTGTGGTGGCTCACGCCTGTAATCCCAGCACTTCGGGACGCTGAGGTGGGTAGGTCACTTGAGGTCAGGAGTTTGAAACCAGCCTGGACAACATGGTGAAACTCCATCTTTACTTAAAATGCAAAAGTTAGCCAGGTGTGGTGGCGGGCACCTATAATCTCAGCTACTTGGGAGGCTGAGGCAGGAGAATTGCTTGAACCGGGGAGGCAGAGGTTGCAGTGAGCCGAGATCATGTCCCTGCACTCCAGCCTGGGTGACAGAGCAAGACTCCATCTCAAAAAGAAAAAAAAAGAAGGCAGCCATTTTACAGAGTTCTTGCAAGAGTCAATGGGATCATGCGTGAAGACTGCAGAGCCTGGCCTACGGTAAATGCAGACAAATGCACAGTAGAAGTGGGGGCATCATCAGCACAGGTGGCCTTCTGAGGAGAAATGGGGTGAAGGGACTTTGGAGGGGTGAATGTGGGATGTGGCGGGGACTGGGTTTTGGCGGAAGGAAGGGGCTCAGGGCCTCTTTCGTGTCATGTTTCCAACGTGATGTCTCCCTTCCAAATCGACCCACCCCTCTGCCTCTGCTGACCCACTGAGTAGGTCAATATGACCATCCTGGTGAAGGCTTTGGGGTCTCAGAAGATGTCATTTCTGGGAGCTTAACTTCTTGAGTTCTTGGGGGAAGATTTGGGCAATCTTAACCAGCGATCACATGGTCTGGGGAAGGAGCATGGACTCTGGATTTAAATTCCAGCTCTTTCACTCTCCCACTGTGTGACCTTGGACAAGTCACTTAACCTCTCTGGGCCTCTATATTTATTCATAAAGCCACCTTCCTTGCAGGGTTGCCTGGAGGCTCAGCACATAGTAGGGCTCTGTAAATGGGAGTGATGGGTGTGATTCCATGCAGACTCCACAGAGGGCGAGGGAGTGGATGTTAATGAGTACTGGGGCTGGTCCAAAACGCCAGTCTATAAAACTCCTGCCTGCAGCTTCTGGTGTGTTGCTCATGGGAACTGATGTGAAGGACACAGCCGGATAAGAGCCCATTGTTCTGAGTGGGGATGGTTTTATGACTCTTAGAAAGCGTCTTTCATCTGGGAGACCAGGGAGCTTATGGAGCCTCCCTGCCCTGGGCAGTGAAACTGTGGGATGATGAAGGTTTCTGGGGATGGTGCCAGGCTGCAGCCATGGCCATGCCCTCCTGCCACAGGCCAGGCCGGCCAGTGGGAGCTGAGCACCCCTCGCCACCCACCCACCATGTGTCACTGCAGTCTCTAGACCCAGGGCCAGGCCCTGCCCTCCTGGGGACCTCCGCCCCGGCCCCGTCTCCAGCCTGGTCTGCTTGGCAAGGCCGGGGGCTCGCTGTGTCCCCTGGGTTCTCTCCTCGCTCCCTTTCCTCAGCAGCCAGTGACACGTCCCCTCTATCCTTATGGTAACTTCTAGAACAGGCCCTCGGCCCTGTCTGCTGTCAGCTGACCAGCAACTCTTATGCCTGGGAGCCTGGCCTGGTGCTCTGAGCCCTGGGCTGGAGCAGTAATCTGATGCCAGGAAGCAAAGACCTTGTCTCCTTGTCCTTTCTGGCTCCTTGGCCAGGCCCCAAGCCGAGAAATCCAACCTCCCCTTGGCTCGGCAGACAGTGCCAAGTGTTCTGGCTGTTATTCCTAGAGGAGGCTGCAGATGCCCCCAGGAGTAGGTGGCCCCTGAGGCCTGTGGGGTTTGCACTGCTGGGTAGAGGAGCTGTATGCGTTTGCAGCTGCTTCTGATGCCCTGGCCCACATTTACCCTGCGCTAAGGCTTTGTCCTTTGTCCCCTTCCCCCATGACCTTTTCTTTTCTTTTTTTTTTTTGAGATGGAGTCTTGCTTTGTTGCCCAGGTTGGAGTGAAGTGGTGTGATCTCAGCTCACTGCAACCTCCACCCACCAGACTCAAGCTATTCTCCTGCCTCAGCCTCCCAAGTAGCTGGGACTACAGGTACAGACCACTAGGCCCGGCTAATTTTTGTATTTTTAGTAGAGATGGGGTTCCGTCATATTGGCCAGGCTGGTCTTGAACCCCTGACCTCAGGTGATCCACCTGCCTTGGCCTCCCAAACTGTTGGGATTACAGGTGTGAGCCACCACTCCTGACCCCCCTTGACCTTTTCTGTTTTAAGAGATACAGGAAGGCTAAAGCAGGGTGCTGGGGATACCTGTCCCTTAATTGGTCCCTCTCCTTACAAAGGACTCAGAAATGTCTCCTTCATCCTGCACCAAGACAGTAGCCAGGGACAGAGAGTACCACCTGGACATTCATCTCTCCTCTCATCACAGGCTTCTTTGCTTTCAAGGAATAAAAATCTATTCAAGTGCTTCAAGTGAAGGGGGTGCTGAGTAAGAACAAAACAGGTCATGCTGATGAACATTCAAGGCTATGACAGAGTGTCTTTGTGCCTCAGTTTCCTCATCGGTAAAATGGGGATAAAAGAATCTGCTTTATAGGGTTACTGTGAGGATTAAATGAGCTAATACATGTGAAGCGTTTAAACAGAACCTGGTATATAGAGAGTGGTTATTTTGACACAACATCCCCAGGAGAATGGGCTGCTCAGACTACTCTCTCCTGACACTAAGGCCCATAAAGGAACAGCTCAGGAAAGTCAGGCTTCCTTCCACTTGACCCCCTGGGACACCTGTGGCTGTGTCTTTGACCTCACCTTGCTTCTCCCCAGATGCAGGTCTTGGGTTATGAAGAACCTAGAAGGCTTGAGGGGTTGGTTGCTCAGTGTATCCCACTCCCCGCTCAAAATGCCTATCCTGTTGAACAGGGGCAGGAATGTTAGGGAAAGAGGGTTTCAACTTGGTAAGACAGACTCTATCATCCTCATTTGTAAGCAAAACGTGACCCAGTCTCTCTTTGGTACTAGCCTGTTCACGACAGGCTTGATGATGTAGTGGATCACAAGGACTGGCTGCTGGCTGGGCACTCTCCATTCATACTGCCTCTGCCAGGGGGGCATCTAGGCTTGGGAAGTCCACATTCCCATCCACCCACTTTTTTTTTTTTTGAGACGGAGTCTTGCTCTCTCTCCCAGGCTAAAGTGCAGTGGTATGATCTCGGCTTACTGCAACCTCCGCCTCCTGGGTTCAAGAGATTCTCCTGCCTCAGCCTCCTGAGTTGCTGAGATTATAGGCGGCTGCCACCACTTCCTACTAAGTTTTCTATTTTTAATAGAGATGGGGTTTCACCATGTTGACCAGGCTGGTCTCGAACTGCTGACCTCAAGTGATTTGCCTGCCTTGGCCTCCCAAAGTGCTGGGATTACAGGCATGAGCCATTGTGCTTGGCCAGCCACTGTGCCCGGCCCACCCATTTTCTGTTTTTTCTTTTTTTTTTTTTTTTGAGACAGAGCTCTGTTACCCAGGTTGGAGTGCAGTGGTGCAATCTCGACTCACTGCAACCTCTGCCTCCTGGGTTCAAGTGATTCTCTTGCCTCAGCCTCCTGAGTAGCTGGGATTACAGGTGTTCGCCACCATACCTGGCTAATATTTGTAGAGACTCTCTTTTAGTAGAGATGGGGTTTTACCATGTTGGCCAGGCTGGTCTCAAACTCCTGATCTCAGGTGATCCGTCTGTCTTGGCCTCCCAAAGTGCTGGGATTACAGGTGTGAGCCACCATGCCTGGCCATTTTCTTTTTGATCTACTTTGGCAGAGGTCTTCAAACTTTTTGGCATGAGGGACTGGTTTTGTGGAAGACAATTTTTCCATGGATGTGGGTGAGGATGGTTTCAGGATGATTACATTACATTTATTGTGCACTTCATTGTTATGATAATTACATTGTAATATACAATGAAACAATTCAACAACTCACCATAATGTAGAATCAGGGGGGCGCTGAGCTTGTTTTCCTGCAACTAGATGGTCCCATCTGGGGGTGATGGGAGACAGTGACTGATCATCAGGCATTAGATTCTCATGAGAAGCATGCAGCCTAGATCCTTCACCTGTGCAGTTCACAATAGGGTTTGAGCTCCTATGAGAATCTGATGCCACCGCCGCTGATCTGACAGGAGGCGGAGCTCAGGTGGCAATTCGAGTGATGGGAGTGACTTTAAATACAGATGAAGCTTCGCTTACCCGCCACTCACCTCCTGCTGTGTGGCCAGGTTCTTAACAGGCCACAGACTGGTGCTGGTCCATGGCGTGGGGGCTGGGGACCCCTGCACTATGGAGCTGACTGTTGGGAGGGCGGCCAGACTGGGAGGGCAGCAACAGGAACTCTGGGTCCCCATCTTGGCTTTGTCACCAGATTGCTGAGCAACCTTGGTCAAGTCACCTAACCTCTCTGGTCAGTGGGAAATACCATGCCTGTACGCCTTCATTCCCTCTTCCCCAGGGCAGCAGTGGAGACAAGGAGGACAGACTCCTGAGTCCCATCCAGATGTAATGTATCATTGATGATTCTGCTTACACAATAAATCCTGTCCTTACCGGAGTGCTCAGTGAGTGGGTAATTCTGGTTAATTGAATGTTCTGGGACATGGAAATGTTCCCAGAAATCCTTTTTGTTCCTTTTGTGGCTGTTGAAACCCATCCACTCATCTATTCAGCACATTATTTGTCTCGTGTCTGCGCTGCACCAGGTTCTGGAGCAGGTGCTGGGGATACCACCCGGAATGAGACAGCAGACTCCAGGCTCCGTGGACTCACAGTCCGGGGGGAAGACGGGGCAAACATGTCACCACACGTGGTAGGCTGGGCACGCTGACCAGGGAATGCAGGTTGTGGTAGGGGCATGGGGCCCAGCGTGGGAGTCCTTGGGAAGAGCTCCCTGAGGAGGTGCTATTTATGTTGACAGCACTGAAAAGCAGTTAACTGTAGTGTCTTGGGATGGAGTAGTTGGGGGTATTCCAGCCGAGGGCAAAGGCTCAGAGAAATACCTGTGCATTCATTTGTGCTGTGGAGCTTAGAATGTGCAGCTGGGGCAGGGCACAGTGGCTGACACCTGTAATCCCGGCACTCTGGGAGGCCAAAGTGGGAGGATCATTTGAGCCCAGGAGTTCAAGACCAGCCTGCACAACATGGTGAAATCCCATCTCTACAAAAAAATGCAAAAATTAGCAGGGCATGATGGTGCGTGCCTGTAGTCTCAGTTACTCAGGAGGCTGTGGTAGGAGGGTCACTTAAGTCTGGGAGGTGGAGGTTGCAATGAGCTGAGATCGCATCTTTGCACCCTGGCTTCAGTGACAGAGCAAGACTCCATCTCCAAAAAAGAAAAAAAAGGAAACAAAGAATGTGCATCTGGGGAAGTGAGAGCTAAGAGGCACATACATGTCAGGAAGGCAAGAGTACGTGAGGATATGGCCTGCTGAGGGCCAGCCTGGACCACGAGGGCTGCAGGTTTCTTTCTTTTCCAGCATGTGTTTCTTGATACGATTCTTTCTCACACAAGTGGAGAGTAGTCCGGGCGCGGTGGCTCACGCCTATGATCCCAGCACTTTGGGAGGCTGAGGCAGGCAAATCATGAGGTCAGGAGTTCGAGACCAGCCTGGCCAATATGGTGAAACCCCGTCTCTATTAAAAATACAAAAATTAGCCAGGCGCAGTGGCTCACGCCTGTAATCCCAGCACTTTGGGAGGCCGAGGTGGGCAGATCACGAGGTCAAGAGATTGAGACCATCCTGGCCAACATGATGAAACTCCATCTCTACTAAAATATAAAAATTAGCTGGGCGTGGTGGCATGCACCTGTAGTCCCAGCTACTCGGGAGGCTGAGGCAGAAGAATTGCTTGAACCCGCGAGGCGGAGGTTGCAGTGAGCCGAGATCACGCCACTGCACTCCAGCGTAGCGCCTGGCGACGGAGCCAGACTCTGTCTCAAAAAAAAAAAATTAGCCAGGCGTGGTGGCATGTGCCTGTAATCCCAGCTACTCAGGAGGCTGAGGCAGAAGAATCACTTGAACCCGGGGGTTGGAGGTTGCAGTCAGCTGAGATCATACCACTTCATTCCAGCCTGGGTGATGGAGAAAGACTCTGCCTCAAAAAAAAAAAAGTGGAGAGTAGAGGAATAATGAAATCAAAACACTAAATCACAGAGAAGGGGCCTCAGAGGCATGACAGAGGGCTGAGAGGGACACTCTTAAGGGGAGAACATAGCCGTGTCTAAAGGGCCACCACTCCTGGGGGCCTGCAGAGTGTGGCCCTGCGGGAATGTGGACCTGGCATTACCAGATCTTCAGATTTGTTAAGAGAGGCTAGAAATCTGGCTTTTTATTTTTTTTCAGAGGCAGGGTCATGCTATTGCCTAGGCTGGAGTGCAGTGGTGCGATCATGGCTCACTACAGCTGCAAACTCCTGCGCTCAAGCGATCTTCCCACCTCAGGCATCTGAGTAGCTGGGACTAGAGGCATGCACTACCACATCCAGCTAGGTTTTTATTTTTTTATTTTTATAGAGACGGCGGTCTCCCTATGTTGCTCAGGCTGGTCTAAAACTCCTGGCCTCAAGCAATCTTCCCACCTTGGCCTCCTAAAGTGCTGGGATTCCAGGCCTGCGCCACTGCTCCTGGCTGCAATCTGACTTTTTATGGGAAATCTCCCAATGATTAAATGTTGGCAACTAACAACAACAACAAAATCAATGTGGGCAAAACAAAATGCTTCTGCAGACTCAGTTTGTATTATAAGCTAGTGGTTTGCAACCCTAGACCCAGAGGGTTTTATTGATAAGGGTTCGAGGGTGTCCTTTAGATTCCATTACAATCCTCTAAAGAGTGTGCCTATAACTTGTGCTGGGCTCTGGGGGTACGATGGGCATCTGTGGCATGGCCACTGACCTCAAGGCTGGATCATAGCTGCCCTCAAGCTAGATGGGTCCAACCAGTTATGTACCCAGAGCCAACTTCTAACAAAAGGATTAGGTGCTTTGGAGCTCAGAGGAGGGGGAGGTCAGGGAACGGAGGAGGCCTCCTGGGGATTCTGGGTCTTGTGATGGTTCTGGGAGGGGAGAGTAAGACTTAGTACAGCAAAGAATGTACTCAGACATTTCGGGATCAGACGGGAAATAAGATAATAAAGGAGGCCGGGCATGGTGGCTTACACCTGTAATCCCAGCACTTTGGGAGGCTGAGATGGGATGATCTCTTTAGCCCAGGAGTTCAAGACCAGCCTGGACAACATAGTAAAACCACCATCTCTACCAAAAAAAAAAAAAAAAAAAAAAAAAAATTAGCCAGGCATGGTGGCCTGTAGTGCCAACTACTTGGGAGACTGAGGCAGGAGGATCGCCTGAGCCCAGGAGTTTGAGGTTACAGGGAGCTGATTGTGACAGCCTGAGCCACAGAGCAAGACCCAGCCTCTTAAAAAAAAAAAGAAAAAAAAGATAGCCAAGGAAGAGGGTGGAGTAAATTGTGAAAGACTGCAATGCAGGTCTGGGACATGTACTTGGCTCTGGCTATGACAGCAGGACCCCAAAGTCTATGTTCTGGTCCAAAGCTTAATGCCACGAGCCCTGAGGCCACTCAGTGTTCTTCCTGCTTTGCTAGTATCCCCCAAACTCTCCTGTGTGCTGTCCTGCCATCATTTATTCACACCAGGACAGGGGCCGTGCCTGTTGTGTTCACTGATGTCTCCTGCGGGCCTAGAACGACGTCTGGAACAGAGTAAAAGTGCTCAAGGAATATCTACTGCCTACTGACTATGAGCCAGTGCTGCCCTAGCCCAGGGCTCAGGAGGACTCTATGGTGCCTGTGTGGAGAGAGACAATAAACAAACCAGCAAGTCGGTGAATAAGATGATTTCAGAGCGTGGCCTGTGTGACTTGTCTCACTGCACTGTAGCCGTCTGTTTATCTGCGTCTTCTCCTAAGCCTATGAGCGCCGAGGGGGCAGGGCTGGGTCTGTCTGGTTCCTTGTTTCATTGGTAGCCCCTGAGGCTGGTTCCTGACAAATAGGGAGTAGTAAAAAAAAAAAAAAAAAAAAAAAAAATGTTTTTCCCGGCGGTAGGCTGTAGGCTGTGAGGAACACAAGCTGAAAATGATTTCAACCTTACATGCACCTGTACCCTTTGGAAGCTGCAGAACTTATCATTATCAACCCAGGAGTAATTGCTGATAAGCCCGCGTGTGAATTTCCTTGCAAATAGAGAGGTAGCCGGGGAGTGTTTAACAACAACCGGGATAATCTTAATTAATGATCTGATAACTGTAATTAATTGCATCATATCCAGAGGCCCTCTTCGGAATTTCAGGAGGGAGTACCTAGTGTTTGGCAGCTTTGGGGCTGCAAAGGCAGAGGAGTGCTAGGATCTCAGCCCCAGCACTTTGATGCTCAGTGAGCTTTGCCAAGTTACTCACAGTTCTGAGCCTCAGTTTTCTCCTGGGGAAAATGGGGTTACATCACTGGGGTGTTGCCAGTCTCAAAGCGGCCAATGCCTGAACCCACCAGGGTTGTTTTCGGAAGTTAGTGTGCAGGGCTGCAAGGCTCCCCTTGTTGCCGTGGCGTGGGGCGGGGGGCGGGGCAGGAGGGGGCCGCCAAGACTGGTTGGGGGGAAGGTCACTCGTCTAGGGTTTCCCCTGGGGCCGGCCAAGGAATCTCTCACCCTTTTGGGGGAACCTCAGGGCAAGAGGTTGAAGTGAGGGAGGAGAAGCTGGCACCCCATGCGCGCGCACGCGCCTGCAGGATCTCCCCGCGGGGGAACGGGGAAGGGAGATGGTGTGTGGGAGCGCGGGGTGGGAGAACTAGGAGGCGGGAAGCGGGACGCCGGGTGACTGAGCGAGGAGGTCGCCCTGTGGCCGGAGCCCAGCCCCATGCCCGAGGGCCTCAGTTTCCCCCCTGTGCTGTGGGGGACTGGATGGGCTGCCGGGACCGCCGGGGGCTCGCGGCGGGTCTGGGGAGGCCCCATCTCCCTCGCAGCGTGCTCGGAGCCCGGAGGGGGCACGGCGGCCCCGGCCACCAGGGGTTAAGCGGTGACCTCAGCCGCAGCGCCCCGGGACCGGGCGGGCGGGGGCGGCGCCGCATCGCTCTCGGCGGCGGCGGCGGCGGCGGCGGCGGCAGGACCAGGCCTCGGAGCGCGGCGGGCGCGGGCGCAGTCTCGGTGGGCGGGCGGGCGGCGCGGCCATTGGCTCGGGCGGCGGCGGCGGCGGCGGTGGGGGCACCGTCCCGGCCATGGGCGCCCGCGGCGGCCTGTGGAGCTGGAGGCGCGGCGCCGGCCGCCGGGCGCCTTTGTGAGAGCGGCGCGGACGACAAAGGCGCGGGCCCGGGCGGCCCAGGCGGGTGAGTGAACGCGGCCCGCGGGCCCGGCCTCCGCGGGATCCTCGCGAGTCCTGAGTCTGCGAGTGCGGGGGACGCGCTGCAGGCGCCGGGGTCCTCCCGGTGTCCGGGGTGTCTCCGTGGGCCGGCGGGGGCCGTGTCCGCCGCTGTGTCCCGGTGTCCGGGTGTGAGAGCCCCGAGCCTGCCTCTCCTCTCTGTCTGGGTCTCTCCTGTGTCACTGGAGTGCTGGTTACTAGGGCGAGTGGCCTTTGTGCTTCAGCCCGTAGTGTGAGTGTGTGTGGGGTGGGGGGAGGGGGCTGCAGCCGGTTGGGGTCAGGACAGTATGGGAACCCCCGCCCCCACCCTGTGCCTCACTTTCCCCTGTAGTCCACCTCCTCCAGCGTTGGCCTTGGGATCGGGTCAAGTCGGAGTGCCCCTGTCGCCTCTGTTGTGAGTCAGCCTCTCCCACCCTGGACCCCCGCCCAGAGACAGAACTGGATGGCCTCCCGCAGGAGGAGACTGTGGGAGGAGAGGATGCCGGGTCAGCCAGAGGCCGTGGCTGCGGAGCTGGGCCAGTCCTGGATCCTCCCCGTAACAGGAACGTGTCAGGGAGGGTCCTACTGAAGATGAAGACCAGCCTCCCTGGAGTCCCTGGGATGGCCTCTGAGACCCAGCGCAGGCCTGACTGTAGGGAGCGTGTGGACAACTCTTCCTCCCTCTCCCAAAGCGGGGCCCTGGGGCAGGGCTCTCGAATCTTCCTTTGGCCCTGAGAGCCAGGAGGCCCTTCGTTGTTCAGTGCCAAGCAGAGAGGTGGTGGCTGGTGGGCTGCACTTCCCACTGGCTTTGGAGCTCAGCTGCTGCCCCAAAGTCCTTGGCTTCCCTTAGGGATGCTACTGGGAAGCCACGCCCCCGGTCGGGAGCCCCATCTGCTCCTCTGATTCTGGGGAGTGAGGGCAGGTTGTGCGGGCTCATTAAAATGCACAGCTCTTCCCGGCATCTGCCCAGCACTGTGCCGCCAGTGGTGTTCAGGCCCTGGGCACACAGACTAGAAAGCAGATCAGCCTCAGGAGATCTCCAAGCTCCCTGTGACTGTGGGATGGGGACTGCCCTTCACCTTCCTTGGGCCCTAAGGGTGAAGCTCAGAACCCTCTTGTAAGGTTTCCTGTGGTGCCCGAATCTGATGCTCGCTCTGCCCCCAGGCGCTTGCCTTCCTGAGGTCCCCTGTCCCTTCCCCTTCCACCCAAGACCTTCTGCTGACTGTTCTCTCCATCCAGGAAGTGGGTCCCATCCTTCACCTCTCTGATTTCTCACTCGGGAGCTACTTCCTCTTCAGTGAGCCAGGCTAGCCCCAATGCTCTTAGGGTTCTTGCCTCAGTCGTGGGGGAAGGGGGCTTCTTTACACCTTTCAGTGGAGCAGGGACCATGTCTGTCTTTGATCACAGCTCAGAACAGTGCCCAGTGCATAGTGGGTGTTCTACACATAGTTGCTGAATAAATGAATAACCAATAACTAATGGTTCCTAAGTTCTGTTCCAAGTCTGGAGAAGTCCGGGGAGCAGGGAAACCTGGTGGACTGCTCTGGGGTCCAGGTACCAGGCTAGTCTAAGAGGAGGTTGGGTGCCGTGACTCACGCCTGTAATCCCAGGACTTTGGGAGGCCGAGGTGGGTGGATCACTTGAGGTCAGGAGTTCGAGATCAGCCTGGCCAACATGGTGAAACACTGTCTTTAGTGAAAATGCAAAAATTATGGCCGGGCGCAGGACTCACGCCTGTAATCCCAGCACTTTGGGAGGCTGAGACAAGTGGATCACCTGAGGTCAGAGGTTAAAGACTAGCCTGACCAACATGGTGAAACCTTGTCTCTACTAAAAATACAAAATTAGCTGGGTGTAGTGGTGCATGCCTGTAGTCCCAGCTACTCGGAGCCTGAGGCAGGACAATCGCTTGAACCCGGGAGGCGCAGGTTGCAGTGAGCCAAGATTGTACCATTGCACTCCAGACTAGGTGACAAGAGCAAAATTCCATCTCAAAACAGAAACAGAAACAACAATTAGCTGGGTGTGGTGATGCATGTCTGTAATCCTAGCTACTTGGGAGGCTGAGAAGGGAGGGTCACTTGAACCCCGGAGGCAGAGGTTACAGTTAGTGGAGATTGTGCCACTGTACTCCAGCCTGGGTGACAGAATGAGACTCTGTCTCAAAAGAAAAAAAAAAAAAAGATTGAGTGTGGTGGCTCATGCTTGTAATCCCAGCACTTTGGGAGGCTCAGGTGGGAGGATCACTTGAGCCCAGGTGTTCGGGACCAGCCTGGGCAATACAGGAGACCACATCTCTACAAAAAATTTAAAAAATTAACTGGACGTGGCGGTGCATGCCTGTAGTCCCAGCAACTCAGGAGGATGAGATGGGAGGATCATGTAAGCCCGGGAGTTCGAGGCTGCAGTGAGCTGTGATTGTGCCACTGCAGTACGGCCTAAGTGTCAGAGGGAGACCGTGTCGTAAAATATATATATATGAGGAAAGTGTACTGCTACTTGGATTTATAATATATGCCGAGTGCCAGGTGCTGGACTAGATGCTTTAAGCATGTACCTCTTATGCCCTGAGAAGGAACAGAGTGGAAAGAATACATGTAATTTTCTTAGATTAATTTTGAAAAGATAAAGTAAGTGATATATATGCCATGATAAGATAATAATAGCGTGGATTTATATTGCACTTTCATATCTGCTATCTCTTTGTTTGACAATACCCTAGTAATTAGGCAGAAGGATGGGTTCATACTCATTTTACAGATGAGGAAGATGAGCACACAGCATTGAAGTGACTGCCGAAGCTCACTGCTGAAGCGAGTCAGTGAAGGAGCCAGCACTCAGCTTGGGACCCCCTGGCCGCTCAGTCCTTGCTTTCTTCTGCACAACTGCCTCCAGTGCCTTTTGCATTCCTGTCACCCGGCTAGACAATGGTGAATGAGTCACGGTTTTTGCCCTCAAGGGGTCTAAAGTCCAGGAGAGAACTGGGCTGTTGAACAACTGAGTGTGCCAAAGTTGTTCCACCCCATGGTGCCACTTTGGACCCAGCTCAGCGCCTTCCTTGCTCTGTGTCCCAGAGAGTTCTTGGTCTCTGCGTCAGTGGAGAGCATTAGAGCCATTTCCTTTGGGACCCTGGTCTGAGGCAGTGCCCAGGAGTGGCTGGTCCTTACAGAGCCTCTGCTGAGTCCTGGGCAGTGCTGACTTGGAATCAGCTCATACCTACACTGAAGAGCCGATTGCTAAATTTTAGGAATGTTATGAGCTGGTTGTTAAACACAGCCATTATGAAAAATTTTGAGTATATACCTTTATCATTAGGTAAATTATATATGTTTTGAGATGGAGTTTCACTCTTGTTGCCCAGGCTGGAGTGTCATGGTGCAATCTTGGCCCACTGCAACCTCGCCTCCTGGGTTGAAGAGATTCTTCTGCCTCAGCCTCTGGGATTACAGTAGCTGGGATTACAGGTGCCCACCACCACACCTGGCTAATTTTTTGTATTTTAGTACAGATGGGGGTTCACCATGTTGGCCAGGCTGGTCTTGAGCTCCTGACCTCAAGTGATCCACCCACCTCGGCCTCCCAAAGTGCTGGAATTACAGGCATAAGCCACTGTGCCTGACCACAAATTTTGTATATATGTGTGTGTGTACACACACACGCAGACACACACACACATTTTGTGTGTATGTGTGTATATATATATATATATATATATTTTTTTTTTTTTTTTTGAGTTGGAGTTTTTGTTGCTCAGGCTGGAGTGCAATGGCGCAATCTTGGCTCACTGCAACCTCCGCCTCCTGGGTTCAAGCAATTCTCATGCCTCAGCCTCCGGAGTAGCTGGGATTACAGGTGCCCACCACCACACCTGGCTAATTTTTGTATTTTTAGTAGAAACAGGGTTTTACCATGTTGGCCAGGCTAGTCTCAAACTCCTGAACTCAGATGACCTGCCCACTTCAGCCTCCCAAAGTGCTAGGATTACAGGCATGAGCCTCTGTGCTGGCCCATAAAATATATTTTATAAAATAATAAATACTCAACTTTTTTTCCTAATCATTGTATTATATTTTATTATTACCAGTGCACTTGTGGTTATTTGCTGCTGCTGCTGTGTGTGTGTGTGTGTGTGTGTGTGTGTGTGTGTGTGTGTGTGTTGGGGGGTGTGTTAGTTCTTTATCATACTGCTATGAGGAAATACCCAAGACTGGGTAATTTGTAAAGAAAAAGAAGTTAAATGGACTCACAGTTCCACATGGCTGAGGAGGCCTCACAATTATGATGGAAAGTGAAGAAGGAGCAGAGACACGTCTTACATGGTGGCAGGCAAGAGAGTGTGTGCAGGGGAACTGCCCTTAATAAAACCATCAGATCTCGGGAGACTCATTCACTATTATGAGAGCAGCATGGGAAAAACCCACCCCTGTGATTCAGTTACCTCCCACTGGGTCCCTCCCACGACATGCGGGGATATGGCAGCTACAGTTCAAGATGAGATTTGGGTGGGGACACAGCCCAACCATATCAGGGTGTGTGTGTGTGTGTGTGTGTGTGTGTGTGTAATATACGTAGTGGTGTGCTGCTCCATATCTCTTCTCAACTCCATTCAGTGATGTTGGCATCTTGAAGTTGGCCACAATGAGAGTTTTTATACCACAGAAATTGGCAAACACTGCAAATCAGAGTCTTTTCCCCTGAAGAGCCTGTTTACCAGCACACCACTGGGGCTCCAGCCATGAGCAACAAAGTCCCTCCCCTTGAACTTACATTTTGGTGTGATGCTGCTGCAGGTCTGATCTTAGTGTTCTCATGGCTGAGGGGCAGCTGGGCAGGGCCTGCTGTGGGGATCGAGGTTGTAAATTGCCCTCAAATCGCAGGAGCTCTCCACTCCAGCATGCAAGTTGTTACCATGCACCAGCAAGAGGGGAAATGGGACAAGAAGGAGATTCAGTTAATTGGGAGCTGGCTTTGCCATTGTGTGACCCTATTCAGGATGACCGAGGCATCTGGGAGGAAAAGCAGCAGTGGTGTCTGAGGACCGATTGTGGACAAGTTAAGTAGCCTGGGGCTCGTGGGGGTATGATGTCCAGGACATGGGTGGCTAGAGCTGGCATAGGCAACAGTGGGCATGACCTGTCCATATGGATTCAGGGCCTGCTTGAGAGAGTAGAGGCAGAGAGTTGCTCTTGTACAGCCTGTGATCTCTGGGTGGGAGATGGACATATGCACAGTTACACACAGTGGAGGGAGGTGCAGAGTGTAGCAGGGGAATGGGGTAGGGAGAGGGAAACAGTTCCTGCCTCTGAGCCTTTGCACGTGCCATTCCTTCATGCCTCTGAGCCTTTGCACATGCTGTTCCTTCATGCCTCTGAGCCTTTGCACATGCTGTTCCTTCTACCCAGGGAAGTTAATGTGTGTTTTTTCTACCCAGAAGGAACAGCATGTGCAAAGGCTTAGAGGCATGAACTCTTGAGAGTTCAGTCTGGCTCTGGTGTCAGGTGAAACAAAAATCTGCAGGGCTTGAAACAGAACAGGAGAAGCACTGAACCTTCCTCAAGTCGGGGGCACGGTGTCATCTGGGTGCCAGCAAGGGAAGGCTGCCAGATCTCCCCTGTCAGGGGCCCTGTGCTGTGTGGATCACACTGCTTCCCTGAAAATCTTTAAGGTTTCTTGGTAGTTTCCTGCTGTCCCTAAAGCTTGCTGCTGTTCCAACCCCTGCATCTGTGGCTGGTGGATTCTCAAAAGCATATCCATGTTAATATCAAGCCAAACAAAACTTCATTGGGAAGAGGGGTCTCTTGTTCTCCCGCCACTGCTAATGATACTAGAAAAGCTACCTCTATCCTTCATTTAGGCAGATAATTGAGAGCTTGTTTGTTTAAAGGCAACTGATTTTGACTTTATGCCTATATGTGCCAGATATTTTTCATGTAACAATTCATTTAATTTCCATGCTGATCCCGCAAGTAGGTCCTATTTTCCCATCTTATAGATGAGGAAATTGAGTCTCAGAGACTTATCCAAGGGCACTGTGTTTGTAAGTGGCAGGATTAGAACCCAGCAGGCCCTGAGATCTTTCTGCAGTTCTGTGCTCCCCTCCTTTATGCGGTTTTCCTTTTCCCTTTGAGGAGGGGAGGAAGAGATTAGTCACATGCCTGGAATCTCAGCACACTTTGCCTTTCTTAGTTTGGAGTTAATGTGTGTGTGTGTTTTGAGACAGTTTCACTCTTGTTGCTCAGGCTGGAGTGCAGTGGCGTGATCTCGGCTCACCGCAACCTCCGCCTCTTGGGTTCAAGTGATTCTCCTACCTCAGCCTCCTGAGTAGCTAGGATTGCAGGCATGAGCCACCACGCCCAGATACTTTTGTATTTTTAGTAGAGACAGGGTTTCTTCATGTTGGTCAGGCCAGTCTCAAACTCTTGACCTTATGTGCCTGCCTCGGCCTCCCAAAGTGCTGAGATTACAGGCTTGAGCCACCGTACCCGGCCAATGTGTGTTTTTTTAAAATCCAATGTTGGTGAGATCCAGTCTGGTCATAGCTAGGTTTGTCACTTTGTCACCCTGTGGCTCAGGGTCAAGGCTGAGAATAGAACTCTGGTACCCACATGGGCCCCCTAGACCTGGTGTCAGAAGAGAGCTAATACTAATGGCTCATAATTGCAGAGTGGCAAGCACCTTGGGAGTGCATGGCTCCAGGGAGCTTTCTCAGTTCTCATCTACTCTGAGGTGGGGTACATCATCTCTGTTTTGCCTCTGTTGAACTTGCCCAAGGTTGTGCAACCAAGAGGTAGATGCAACAGGGGCACCACATTCTGCTTGTCCCAGAGTCCTGCTTCTCCAACCCTCCCAGGGCCTGGCCTAGCTGTGCCTTTGACGGTCCCTAGCAGCAGTACCCATATGCCGTGGAGAATTGCCAAGGACAGTTGACCTCTTGGCCACAGGCTCAGGGTCTGCCCAGCTGTTGGTCAGAGCCAGCACTGAGTTTCCTGCCATGGGGTTTGTCTTCCCACTGGCCTGTTGGTTGAGAGGGTGGCCTCAGACCAGGCCACAACACCACCTGCTTGCAGATACATCCCCAGTCCCGGGCAGTGCAGGTGGTTTGTGACGGTGCCAGCCCATGTTGGCATGTTGGGCCCAAGATGAGGTGGCATTTCTGAGTTTTGGAACCCCTCTTTCTCCTGGAGAGCCTGGCCCCAGAGTGCCCTCCTCTCTGCAAGAGTCCTGCTGGCTGATTGGTATGCATCCCAGAATCCTGGCCATTAGCATACAAGGCGGGAGCCAGCTCTCATGACTCCCCTCTCTTCATTGTTTGAAGTGGGCAGACTTGGAGTGAGCTTTGGAAATGTGGGCTTTTTATTCAATTTCCCTAGAAAAACACTGGTTAAATTAAGTAGGAAAATAACAGTCTCCAGAAATTGAAGAAAAATATTCCTGAACCTAGACATTATCCACAACCTTTGAATTTCTTTTAAGATAGGCATTTGCTTTACTTTAAGTTATACACGTATTGCAGGACCACTGAAGAAAACACAGAGAAAATACAGAGAGAAGAAAATGGAAATCATTTTCCCACCTAAAGGCAGCCTCTCTCAATATTGTGGCACATATCATTCATGTATTCAGGGATTCATTTGCTCATTCGGCAAGTATTTATTTAGGGCCCACAAAGGGAGAGGCTGTGTTGGGCTCTGGGAGTAGAGGGGTACCCTGCTTCCTTCTGGGGCCCTTTCTTTGTTGGGCCTTGGGCAACTCACTTGACCCTCCTGTTATTTCAGTTTTCTCATCTGTAGAATGGGGATAACACTCATAGCTGTGTCATAAGGCACGGGCATTTAAAAGAAAGTGCAAGTGGAATGCGCATGATAGTGCCTGGCCCAGGTCACAGCTTAGCAATGTTGGCTCTTGTCATGTAGGAGAAGAACACCTTTTCCTCTGCTCTGTTAGGTTCTGTGATTGAGCCTATGAATTAAACTGACAGAGACAGATGAATAGGAGAAAAGGCATACAGATTTTGTTAAATGTTACTTTTTTTTTTTTTTTTTTACTCCATAGAAAAGAAATGAAAACCCAAAGAGGCAGTTAGACCCAGGAGTTTACATACCATTTTAACAAAGGGCAATAAATTGTGGAGAAGTGAGGTGACAAAAGAAAAGGATTGGACTCTTGGGAGGGGGGAGCAGTAAATTTCAGGAAAGTCACTAGGAAATGTATGGTAGATAAGGATGGTTTAATAAAGTTTGTTGTGTATATAAAGTAAGGGAAAGGGGCACACCTTTGCAAGTGGGAATTTATGTCACGTTTACAAAGGGAAATTTATATCCTGCTTTTAGGCAGAGAGTTCTTCCTGCATCTGCTGCTGCTCAAGTACCTTGAGATCCAAAGAATTCTTTTTTTTCTTTTTCTTTTTTGAGACGGAGTTTTGCTCTTGTTGCTTAGGCTGGAGTGCAATGGCGTGATCTTGGCTCATGGCAACCTCCACCTCCAAGGTTCAAGTGATTCTCTTGCCTCAGCCTCCTGCATAGTAGGGATTACTGGTGCGTACTACCACCCCCAGCTAATTTTTATAATTTTAGTAGGGTTTGTAATTTAGTCAGGGTTTCATCATGTTGGCCAAGCTGGTCTCAAACTCCTGACCTCAAATGATCCTCCTGCCTCAGCCTCCCAAAGTGCTGGGACTACAGGTGTGAACCACCACTTCTGCCCCTGGGATGGCATATTCTGATCCTTGTCAGTTACAACAGTGAGCAGGCTGACATTAACCTTGCCCTTGTGGGTCTTTTTGTTTTTGTTTTTTTGAGTGTTGCTTTGTCACCCAGGCTGGAGTGCAGTGGTATGATCTCGGCTCACTGCAACCTCTGCCTCCTGGGTTCAAGTGATTCTCCTCTCTCTGCTCCCCTAAGTAGCTGGGATTACAAGCACGTGCCACCATGCCTGGCTAATTTTTGTAATTTTAGTAGAGTCGGGGTTTCTTCATGTTGGTCAGGCTGGTCTCAAACTCCAAACCTCAGGTGATCCACCCGCCTTGGCCTCCCAAAGTGCTGGGATTACAGGCGTGAGCCACTGCGCCTGGCCCCATAAATACCTTTACTAATGAAAAATAGTTTCAAGATTCCAGCTAGTAATAACTCTGTTAAGAAATTCACCATTTTCCAATAATGTATTACCAAATAATTTACCAAGTGCCTATGATGTGGAAGTACTTGACTCAGTGCTGCGGGGTGACGGATGGATACAAAGATAAGGTGAGGTTTTATGCTCCAGTAACCCATAGTCTAGCAAACAAGTCTACAAACATTGGCAGGATCAAAGGCAGAGAGTGACTGATTTACCTTTGCAAGAGATCCTATGTGTGCTGGGAGGAATATTGGCTGTAGACAGCCAGGGTAGAGGAGTGGAGCTAGGAACCAGAGGAAAGGTGAGGAAAGGTTCCCATTTGGCAGTGAAATAGGAGAAACGTATTGGGTTTGGGCTGTATATCAGTGGGAATCAACTGTAATTTCTGGTGCATTGTACAGAGGGGTGAGGGAAAGAGAATAATTGAGCATGACTTCTAGATTCTTCTTTTGAGTATCTGTGTGAGTCGTGGTATCATTAAACGAGATGGTTAAGAGGGAGTGAGGAGCATGGGTTTTGGAGAAACCGAGGGTTAGGTTTGGAGGAAGTTCACCCTGAGAGGCTAGTTAGAAGTCCAAGGGAGTAGGCGGGGCACAGTGGCTCACGCCTGTAATCCCAGCAGTTTGGGAGGCCAAGGCGGGTGGATCACCTGAGGTCGGGAGTTTGAGACCAGCCTGGCCAACATGGTGAAACCCTGTCTCTACTCAAAATACAAAAATTAGCCAGGGGTGGTGGTGGGTGCCTGGAATCCCAGCTACTCAGGAGGCTGAGGCAGGAGAATTAGTCAAACTGGGAAGGCGGAGGTTGCAGTGAGCTGAGACGGTGCCATTGTACTCCAGCCTGGGCAACGAGAGTGAAACTTCTCAAAAAAGAGAAAAAAAGCCCCCAAAACCCAAAAGAAGTCCAAGGGAGTCTCAAGAGCCTCTGGCTGGAGATGCAAACTTGGGCATCGTTAACATATAAAAGGAACAGATGTAAATACCCAGAGGGACTGTTCGGAAGAGAGATCCCTCCACCGGGAGGGGAATTCTGGGATCTCTTATACTTAGTCTGGTGGAGGAGGAGGAGCCAGGGAGGGCAGCCTGGGAGCTGCGGGGAGGATGAGTGCAAGGAACCTACCTTCAGTGCCAGGCACTGAATGAAGCACTTGGGGAGGATCGGCCCCTGGAGTCCTCACAATAAGTCTATGAGGTGCAGGTGCTGCTATGCTTCTTACTTTCAGGAGGGGGAAGAGGCCCAGAGGTGACCCAGCGCACTGGCCAGCAGAAGCTTGGCTGCACGGGGAGTGAAGATCCACACCCAGGGGTCAGTCCAGCTCCTTCGCCCACAGCATTCCCCGTGTTGCAGAGGAAGATACCAAAGCTTGTGGTTTCGTTAATTTGTTTTCATTTGTCTGTCCTTGCATTCCTCTCCTTCCAACACGTATTTACTGAGCACCTGCTGAACACTGTGCACTGGGCGAGGAACTGGAGATTCCAAGATGAGTAAGAGATGGTGCCCTCAGTCTGGTGGGGGAGGCGGATGGGCAACAGCTGAAGGGTGGGCGGTGCCTGACACAGGTGGCGGGGCTCCGAGGAGGCTTCCTAGGGCAGTGTCCAAGCCCAGCAGTGGAAAAGGCAGCGTTGGGTCAGGAAGCAGGAGGCATTCCAGGCATGTGCCTAGGCTGGTTGGAGAGAAGAGGAGGGCCATGTCAGGGAAGGTGCAGGGGCGTGCTGCAGAGGAGCACCAGGGAAAGTTACCAGGGAAAGCTTTCAAGGCTGTTAAAATGCTCTCTGATTCCTAGGTCATTCTCTGAACACTGCTGCTTCCTTACTCCTTCCCAAATTCTGCTCATTTTTCTTTTCCAAAAAGATTTCCAAGTCAGAGAGGTTAAGCAACTTGCCTGAGATTGCACAGCATGCCAGGGCATCCAGGCTGGGACTGGTTTCCTAACTGAAACAATCACAGTCCATCCCAGGGGTGGAAGCGGGTGGTGAGCAACCCCAGAGATGGGCTCCCTAGAGGCTTGAGTTGAAGGTCACTGTCCATAGGTCCCTGTGTGGCTTTAAACACTGCCTTTTTGCAGTCTCAGAGAACAGCTGGTACTTCTGGGCAGGAGGAGCTGGGAGCTGCATGGGTTATTTAAGCAGTTTCCTGGGCATCTGCTTTCTCCCCAGTGAGTTATGGGAAAACTCCACTGGGCTGGTGCAGAACTCAATTAACAGGTCACATGACGCCAGTGAGGGAGGCAGTCCCTGCTGGGGAGGACAGATGCCTGGCAGAGGGCAGGGAGAGGGGAGGGTAGAGATGGGGAGCATTTCCCAGAGCCGTGTGCTGTGAGCTCTGTCATTTTGGGCCAGTGTCTCATCTCTCTGGAGTCTTGTTTCTCTTACCTGTAGAGATAATATGAAATGTGACCAACAGGACTGAAATCATAACCAGTGTCTCCTGCAGGCCTGAAGTGTGCCAGGTACCGCACGTGATCATGTTTCAATTTCTCTCTCTTTTTTTTTGAGATGGAGTCTTGCTCTATCACCCAGGCTGGAGTGCAGTGGCGTGATCTTGGCTCACTGCAACCTCTGCCTCCTGAGTTCAAGTGATTCTCTTGCCTCAGCCTCCCAAGTAGCTGGGACTACAGGTGCGTGCCAGCACCCCTGGCTAATTTTTGTATTTTGTATTTTTTTTTTTTTTAGTAGAGATGGGGTTTCATCATATCGGCCAGTCTGGTCTCGAACTCCTGACCTCAAATGGATCCACTTGCCTTGGCCTCCCAAAGTGCTGTGATTATAGGCGTGAGCCACCATGGCTGGCTTCTTGTTTCAGTCTTTTATCATCTTGTGAGGTGTGGATGGTCATTATCTTCACTTTACAGATGACGCAGCTGAAGAACAGAAAGGGTAGATAATTTGCCCCATGTCACACAGGGTTCCAGGGAGATCACACAGCTAGTAAATGGCAGAATTGGAATCTGACCATCTGACTCTGGAGCCTTCCCCCGAAATCCTTCTGGTCCCTGTCAAACTTTGTTCAGCATGAGTCCCTTCCTTGGCAAATCTCCTGATAGGATCCTGTGGGGTGCTAGCATTCTGCCCACTCAACTTTGGGACACCCTAATCCCTACAACCCCTTCAGTTTCATCACAAAGCCTTGGTGCTCCAGTGGGCCTAAGCCCCTGGCTTGTCATCTTGCAGCCACTTGGGGCAGACCTGGGACCAGGATCCCAGCATCCCAGACTCCTGGCCTTCTGCTCTTTTCATTCCTCCAGGGCCTCAGAGGGGCACTGGACTGGGAGCCAGTTGCCTGGGTTCTAATCCCACTTCTTCCTTGAACAAGCCAGAAGAGCTTGGGCAACATTTCATTTTGCCCCCTGCCTTTACTGTAAGCCTCAGTTTCCTCTTCTATGAGATGGGTAGATTGAGAAAGTCTCTACCAATTCTAATAATTCATAAGCGTAAGATTTCAGGTTTCTAGGAATCTGTAAGAGTCAAACATTTGCCACCTTTTTCTACTTTCTGTCCCCTGTTGCCTGTGGAACTCTGGGAGATTGAAGTGAGGAAACAATTCAGTGAGCCCTCTGTAGTTTGATAGGCTGTAGTCTGAGGGTGGTGGCTCATGCCTGCAATCCGAGCACTTTGGGAGGCTGAGACAGGAGCATTGCTTGAGCCCTGGAGTTCAAGACCAGTCTGGGCAACATAGTGAGACCCCCAACTTTACAAAAAAACCAAAAAACAAAAATTAGCCAGGTGTGGTGGTGTGCACCTGTAGTCCCAGCTACTCAGGAGGCTGAGGCGGAAGGATGGCTTGAGCCCAGGAGGTTGAGGCTGCAGTGAGCTATGATGGCACCACTGCACTCCAGCCTGGGCAGCAGAATGAGATGCTGTCTCTAAAAAGTGAATTTAAAAATATGTATGTATTATTTGATTGCGTACGCAATAGGGAGGTGAGTATTAATAGCTCCATGTTAGATGTGAGAACTGAGACACAAAACGTTTAGCTAACTTTCCCTAGGGTCAAGTGATTACATTGCTTTTATATGAAAGCTAGACTTGTAAGACCACAGGAAGTGCGGAGGATACATTTGCTAGGTGCTTCCTTGTGGGGGTACAGCCTCTCTACCTCATGTCCCATCACTTGGAGCTCTCTGCAAAACCCGTTCTCCCAGGCCCCAGATGCACAAATCCACCCAGTTAATCCACCCTTGAGAAATGATGTTGAGTCAGATCTGGAAACACTAAACGGGTGAGTCACAGTGAGGATGGTGAGGGGCTGGGCAGGGAGAAACAGTGCTTAGCCCACCACTGGCCAGAGCTCAGCCTTGCCTGAAAGCCCAGCCCAGAGTGCAGGCCTTAGCTATTTACAGAGAAGGGGACTTGAGACCAGGGAGAGGACACGGCTGGCAGGGAGGGAGACAGTGGAGCTGAGGGTCAGATGACAGAGAGCTAAAAGGGTTTTCAAGGAATCATCCCGTCCACATATAGGACGTCTCAGTCCCAGAGGGGCTGGGACTTACCCTAGGACACACAGCCCATGGTGCCAGACCCAGCAACAGAAAGGGATTTCGGGAGGCTAAATCCTCAGCCTTACCTTCTGGCTCTGC
>PVKV010018474.1:0-28729 GCA_004027835.1 Alouatta palliata
GTGTGTGTGTGTGTGTGTGTGTGTGTGTGGGGTTGGTGGGGGAAACGCGCTAGGGGTCAATGCTGATTGGAAACAGCCTTGGCCAGAATCAGGACAGGTGCCCATCAGGAGCCTGGCATCTCCATGTCCAGTGAGAAGGCAGCAGCAGGCTGGGGCTGGAGCTTGGAGGCCACACCTGGGATGATGCTTCAGGTGAATTCGGGGCAGAATGCTTCACCCTGACTGGCATCTGGCCTCGGAGTCCTGAAAAGTCCTATTAGGAGGAAGCTTTGGGTTCCAAGTGTTGGGCAGAGAGAGATCTTGGTTTATACAAAGGCTTGGGCTGGGCTCTGGCTGTAACTGGGAAGCTGGGCAATTCTGGTGATGAGACTTGAGATGAGAGATGGGGCCTTGGGCTCTAAGGGGTGGGGGTCCTGGGGTCAGAGGCCTGCACAGTATTGAGCTCTGGATGGATGACTGGGTGTTTTATCCAGGGTTCTCCAGAAAAACAGAATTAACAATTACAGCTGGTTATCTAAGTATAACTAATTACTTTTATTTATTTATTTTTTGAGACAGAGTCTCACTGTGTCGCCTAGTAGAGTGCAGTGGTGTGATCTCAGCTCACTGCAACCTCCGCCTCCCAGGTTCAGGCAATTCTCCTGCCTCAGCCTCCCCAGTAACTGGGATTACAGGTGTGCTCCACCACACCTGGCTAATTTTTGTATTTTTAGTAGAGACAGGGTTTCACCATGTTGGCCAGGCTGGTCTCAAACTCCTGACCTCAGCCTTGGCCTTCCAAAGTGCTGGGATTACAGGCGTGAGTCACCGTGCCTGCCCCCAGTTACTTATAATAAATCTTTTACTATATAATATATGTTATACATAGAGATTATTTTATGTATAGAAATATGTAATATAAAAACTAAATATATAGAGGTACATAAAGAGACATATATAAACATATATATAATCATATATGTAAAAATATTCATTATAAGTAATTGACTTGTGTGATTATGGAGACTCAGAAGCCCCAAGATCGCAGTCAGCAGGCTGGAGACCCGGGAGAGCTGATGGTGTAGTTCCAGTTTGAAAGCTTGCAGGCTCAGAAAAAACCAACCAAACAAAAACAAACCAGAGAAAGCTAGTGTTTTGGTTGGAGTCTGAAGGCAGGAAAAGACCCACGTCCCAGTTCTAGACAGTTGGGTAGGAGTTCCCTCTTAATTGAGGAAGAGGCAGACTTTTTGTTTTCTTCAGGCCTTCAACTGATTAGATTCGGCCCACCACACTGGGGCAGGCACTCTGCTTTACTCAGTGTGGTGTTATGAAATATAGATTTGCTCTTCATCCAGCTTCCTGGCACACACTTCTAAAATGCTTGTAATCTCTTAGGTAATAGGTACCTTCTTGAATGCTAATGAGATGTCTGGTGGCTGGGGGTTCAGACCCTGATAGCCTCAGGGTGGAGGCTGGTTGCCAAGGAGCCAACCACATGATTAGAAGACTGGCATTTTCAGTTCCATCTCCGACCTCCTGGGAATGGGAGAGGGGCTGAAGGTTGAGTTGATCGCCAATGGTCAATGATTTAATCAGTCATGCCTAAGTGGTGAAGTCTCTATAAAGGCTCACAAGGACAGGGTTTGGGGAGCTTGCAGATTGCTGATCACGTGGAGGGTGGTGCACCTGGGAGGATGCACCTGGGAGGACATGGAAGCTTTGCAGCCTTTCCCATACGCCTTGCCCTGCGCATCTCTTCCAGCTGCCTGTTCATCTGTGTCCTGTGTAATATCCTTTGTAATAGATCAGTAAACATAAATAAAGTATTTCCCTGAGTTCTGTGGGCCACTCTAGCAAATTAAACCTGAGGAGGGGATCATGGGAACCTTGATTTATGGCTTTTTGGTCAGAAGCACAGATGAAATGCTCTGGGGATTGCAATTGACATCTGGAGTGCAGGCAGTTTTGTAGGACTGAGCTCTCAACCTGTGGAATCTGACACTATCTCCAGGTAGATAGTGTCAGAATTGAATCACATAAGAGGATTCCACTGCAGAAATGGTGTGTGTGGGGATTTTTGATGACCAGAGGTGCAGTGTTCTGTGTTGAGAGTATTTTGTTAACTGTGTGTGAGAGTAGAAAACACGGTGTGTTTTTTTTTCCTATCTCAAACACTCAGTCTACTAATTAAAATGTTAATCTCATTAAGAAAACACCTACCTGCCCACCCCCTACACACCCAGAATAATGTTTGACCAAATACCTGGGCACCCAATGGCTCAGTCAAGTTAACACATAAAATTAACCATCAGAGGGGTCACTCCAGGCTTTGAGCAATGAGAGTAAAAGTCCTTCCCAATTCAGCAGTCCCCAAAAGTTGGGCAGAGAAGAAGAGCCTGACTTGGGAAGGGTCCTAAAGCCAGTGGCCACTGCTGCCTGCTTCGTGCCCCATCTCTGGCCCCCTGTGTTCAAGTTCAACCCAGACTTAGCCCTGGGGCAGGTGGACTGGAAGATACAGGTGGTCAGTTCCTGCTCTCATGGTCTGGGAAGCTGCGGAAGGAGAAGCCATCTGGGCTCCACCTCTCTCTAAGGCTCCAGCTGCGAATCTGGGTAATATTTGTGCCCCTTATCCCAGCTTTCACATGAGTTTTTCCCTAGTCAGTTTTCCTTATCTTGGATGGGACAAGTTGAGGTTTTGAACAACGATTCTGGGCTTAGAATGTGGCCCCATCAAGTGTCTGGGTCTCTGTGGTGGGTAAAGGTGGCTATGCATTCTTTGCTTGTCCTTCCATAAGCGGTGGAATATATTTCCTCTCCCTTTGAATTTAAGCTGGCCCTTTACAGCTTTTACCAATAACAAAAGTGAGGCTGTGTACTTTTTATGACCAAATCTTATGAGATCTGCAACTTTCACTTTTGTTGCTTGTAACACTTGCTCTTAGAAGGCAGCTGCCATGTAAGAAGTCTGACTATCCTACTGCCATATTGTGAGGAAGACCAAGCTAGCCACGAGGAACGAGAGAGAGACCATGTGGAGCAGCTTTGAGGCACCAGACATGTGAATGAGATCTCTTTGACTTTCCAGCCAAATCCATTTGTCAGCTGAATGCCGCTGAACTCACACAGAGCCGATCCCAGCTGAACTCACACAGAGCCGATACACCACTCTGTTACCAGATAACTTGGCGTACTGGGACCTCTGTGAGGCCAGCACTGGCAGTCCCAATTGGGAAATGGCAATCACAGCCAAATGGTGCTTCTCAGACCACTGCCAACATGCATCGCTGTTGTGGGCACCTTTTCCTCTCCCCTGGGGATATAATTAGGGCACCTTTTCTGACTATATCCAAGCCATTGCTATATCCACATGTGGATGACTTGGATCCACACATGATGACCCACACAGCCTGAGCCTAGCGTAGGGTGCTTCACAAGATGAAGAGTCATCAAAGGTTTTATTCTCTCACCACCTCCATTTTGTGATCCAATTCCCATAGGAGATCATGAGGTTTTGTGTTAAAAGCGCTCTGCACTTCGTATGCCTGAAGATTGTAGCTTTCCCTGATGGCCGGGTGGCTCCAAGATAGCAAATGCGAGTCACTGGCTGAGATGTGGTCACAGCGTCTCAGAGCCCTCGCAGTCTAGCTCTTTGATCCACTTTGGAGTTTGCTGGGGTTTTGCAGGATTAGCTTCTCTCTCTTCTGGGCTCCCATGGTGCTCTGTTGGGAACATCTATTTCTGCTTATTCTCTGGTCTTCTCCCATCAACTCCTATGTGCCACCCCTGGCCCGAAGCTGGGGTGATGAGTGATGGCTGGCTCCCTTCAGTTGTGGAGTTTTAGCTGAGCTCTGGCACCTCAGTGTTGGTAGAGACTCTTCCCTGCCCTGAGCTTGATCGCGAAGGTTGCTCTGTTTCACCAGGCCTGCTCACTGCCTTGAAATGTTTTAAGTCTGGTTCCTCATTCTGCATGGATTTCCCAGCACAGCATTGTTTGGATCCTTCTTTGAATTTGGTTTGTCCTAGTTAATATCCTTAAGGCCATCAGCAGTGTCTCTGTGAGCAACCCTGGGTTTTGTCTCTCCCAAAGTCCCCAGCACACTCTGGGTCTATGCAAGGTGGCAAATGTGCCCTTGTGTGCAAGGTCCTTGCTGATGCTGATGGTGCCAAGGACTGTAAGCCCCTGGCCTCTGGTTTCTAGAATCCATGTCCCTTCCTTTGGGAGAGCCGGAGCTGCCTCTGCAGCCCGACATGAGAACGCCACCACCCATTCCAGGCCTGAATCCTTCTGCAGCTGACACCAGCCATGCTTGAGCCTGCACTCAGTCCCCTGAGACTGCACTCATCTGGCTTGGGAAGTGGAGCTCATTTCCAGCCGCACTCTATCTGAGCTCCCATCTTCCCTCTCTCTTGGCCATGTTTGTTTGTTCAGCCCTGTGTAGATTGGGCAGATAGGGCAGCTGTGAGTCATACAGAGGGAGAGGGCTTTCTCTGTGCTGTGGAGGACAGGCACGCTGGCTCCGGGCACAGCGCGCTGGGTCACCCAGCTTAGCCTGGTGTGCCTTCCCAGCGAACTAACCTGCTGCCCTCCTAGAGTTTCTGCTATGAGGCTGGGAAATCCCAGTTCTCTAATTTTTAAAAAGAAATCTGTCTTTCAACAGGCAATCAAGAGTGATGGTAAAAGCACAGGCCCTAGCCAGTCTTCCTGAGTTCAAATCCTGTCTCTATATCTACTGAGAGAGGTTCATGAGTGATTTCAGAGGACCTCTCTGTGCCTCAGTTTCCTCCTCCATACAGCTGAGAGAATAACAACACTCATTTCTTAGGAATGGCAATGAGAACAGTGCCTGGCAGGTAAGTTCTCAATAAATGTTACTCTTCCTAAGGCCAGCGTCTAGATTTGACTATGTCCATAGTGATCTGTTTGCTACTTGCCTTCCTCCCTTCTTACCTGCCTTCCTCCCTTCTTGCCTGCATTCCTCACTTCTTACCTGTCTTCCTCTCTTCTTTTTTAATTTTTAGTTTTTTAGAGATGGGGTTTCATCATGTTGCCCAGGCTGGCCTCACACTCCTGGGCTCGAGAGATCCACCCGCCTCGGCTTTCCAAAGTGCTGGGATTAAAGGTATGAGCCATCACACCTGGCCTCTTTTACCCCTTCTTTTCTTCCTCATACAACTATTCAATAATGATGATGATGATTCTGTACCTTCTCCTTGTTGCCAGACTGGGGATCTTGGAGTGAAGGGCACCAGGTCCCCGTCCTGTGGACTTACTGGTCAATTGCAGGCAGTGGGCTGTGGAGAAGTAAGTTATGTGCCCGGGGCAGGTAGAGCACAGCGGCAGGTGGCTAAGGGCTGCAGATGTTTATGGGAAGGCCTTCATTGTTTTGGGGAAGCTTCATGGAGTGAATACGTTTTGAGCTGCCCTTAAGGGCTTCCTTAGGTTAAGGTGGGTAGGAGGTGACAGGTGACTGCAGGCGGAGAGAACAGGAGGTGGGGAACCATGGCAGGTGTCAAGAGCAACTACATTGGTGATACAAGCTGAGACACCAAGCTGGTGGGCAGCTTGGGAGCAGGTCCGAAGGACCTTGAATACCAGGTTAAAATGTAGCTTTTGGTGGGGCATGGTGGCTCACACCAGTAATCTCAGCACTTTGGGAGGGTGAGGTGGGCAGATCACTCCAGGTCAGGAGTTCGAGACCATCCTGGCTAACACGGTGAAACCTTGTCTGTACTAAAAACAGAAAAATTAGCTGGGCGTGGTGGCGCGTGTCTGTAATCCCAGTTAGTTGGGAGGCTGAGGCAAGAGAATCGCATGAACCCGGGAGGTGGAGGTTGAGGTTGCAGTGAGCCGAGATTGCGTCACTGCACTCCAACCTGGCGACAGAGTGAGACTCTGTCAAAAAAAAAAAAAAAAAAAAAAAAAAAAAAGAAAGGAAAAACAAAAAGAAAAAACATGGCTTATGGCTTTTATCCTCCCACTCTTTGGGGATTCCTTGCAGGCTCTTGAGCCAACAGGGGACTGGGTCACAGTAGGGATCTGAGAAGGCAAATCTGGCTTGTGGGAAGGACGTAGGTGAGCTGGAGGGGAGTTTGATCAAGGGCTTCCTGTGCTGGAACGGAGGTCTAAGGGGTTGACCTAGAGGAAGTCCCTGCTGTGGTTTGAATAGTGGTCCCCTCCATACTCACGTTGAAATTTAATTCCTAATGTGGCAGTGTTCAGAGGTGGGGCCTTTAAGAGGTGGTTGGGTCATGATGGTTCTGTTCTCATGAATGGATTAATCCATTTATGGATTAATGAGTTATTATAGGAGTGGAACTGGTGGCTTTATAAGAAGAGAGATCTGGGCTAGCACCTCAGCCCCCCGCCTTGTCATGTGATGTCCTGTGCTACCTTGGGACTCTACCGAGAGTTCCCACTAGCAAGGAGGCCCTCACAAGATGCCGCCCCTTGACTTTGGACTTCTCAGCCTCCATAACTGTAAGAGATAAATTCTTTTCTTTTATAAATTTTTCAATTTTAAGTATTCTGTTGCAAGCAACAGAAGATAAACTCAGGCACTCACCCTTGCTGCCTCCAGGCCCACTGGGGGCTCCTGGCCTTCCATCTATGTGTGGGGGCTGGGTTGGAGCCATTCTACCAGTTGAAGGAAAATCGGATGGCAGACCCTGGGGTGGGGCTGGGGGATTTGGGCCACCGTGCTGGCTGAGGGGCTAGTGGGAGAGTGCCCTGTGGGCCGGGTCTCTGCAGGTTGATAAGGGACAATTCCTGCTTGGGCCGAAAGGAATACCTCCTCTTGATTTCTTGCTTTGGGGTGTGCAGATGTGCTGGGTTTTGCTGGCACTTTTCCATTTGTGCACACTCACAGTGCTTTGCTAATCTCTGTATCCCCAGTGCTAGACATAAGCGTGTCTCTGTGCGGTTGTTCAATGAAGAAATGAATATTGAACTGTTGAAGCCTCATGCTAGCCCTTGGAGGTAGTTACTCTTATTATCCCCATGTCAAGATAAAGAAACACATACAAAGAAGTTAAGCAACTTGCTCAAGACCGCAGAAGTGGTAAGGGGCTCAGCCAGTTTGCAAAGCCGGGCCCTCTGTATGAAAGCCTGTGTCGATATGTATAACAATGGTAGCACACACTTATTATTATGTGCCAGGTACTGTTCTGTTCTTCTATTACAGATTAACTCATTTAATCCTCACAACAACCCATGATGAGGAAATTGAGATTCAGAGAGGAGAGGTCACTAGCCCAAGATCACACAGCAATGAGAAGCAGAATTGAGATTTTAAACCAGTTTAGTCTGCCTTCAGAGGTTTCACTTTTCACCGGCAGACTCCATTGTCTCACAGGTGTAAGCATGTTTGTATGTGCACACATGTGTATGCATCCCTGCAGATCAGGAGGGCCAGTCCAGTGGGAGGAGGGGCAGGAAGCTTTATGAGGGAACAGAAGCCCCAGCCGCCAAGGGAACACTCCTAGTCCTATTCGCTGTGTAGGCACTGGGGAGGTGCGGGCATTAAGGAATGCCCTCTTGCTCCCCTGCCCAACACATGTCTGCAGTTGGGACTGTAGGTGGGGAGGATGCTGTGCCCAGATGACTTGGATGACCTTGGGCAAGGTCCTACAACCTTTCTCCTGTTGGGCTTGGGTGCCCTCTAAGTGGCTGGAGAATGCTAGCCTCCTCAGACTTGGGGTCCCTCCCCTCGACCCTTGCTCGCCCCTCCCCTTTCTTCCTGGATAGCCTCCCATTTCTCTTCTTCCTCCCGTTCTTTCTCCCCTGCCTCTAGTCCCCTAAGTGAGGTGAAGGGAAACTGGCATCCGGAGTTCCATCTTGTGAGATGTCTGGTCCTGGCTGTGCCTCTCTCCCCCCTCAATACTGTTTGATTCTCACTGCAAATAGCTTTTAATGCCCGAAGAGAAATCTTTATTTTCCTCCCATCCCGTAACAACTTATGTTAGGGGATTGAGATCAGGAGGAAGGACAGGATGGGGATGGGTAGAGGGTGGGAAGGACCGAGAATGATTGAGTTCATGGAAAGATATTTTTATGTTTTCACAGACTTCTGTCTCCACCTCTATGGTATATGTAGATTCAGCACCTGCCCCTAAGCACACCCTGCCTTGGCCATCATCATGGTCGTCATCATGATTATCACCACAATCACTGCTATCAATCAAAATAGTTATTGAGCATGTATGTACCAGGCATTTGGTATTGTATGGTTGCATGGTATTTTATTTTATTATTTTTGAGACCGAGTCTCACTCTGTTGCCCAGGCTGGAATGCAGTGGCATGATCTTGGCTCACTGTAACCTCTGCCTCCCAGGTTCAAGTGATTCTCCTACCTCAGCCTCCTGAGTAGCTGGGATTACAGGTGCCTGCCACCATGCCAGGCTAACTTTTTTTTGTATATTTAGTAGAGATGGGGTTTCACCATGTTGGCCAGGTTGGTCTCGAACTCCTGATCTCATGATCCACCTGCCTCAGCCTCCCAAAGGGCTGGGATTACAGCATGAACCACCAGTCCTGGCCAGTCACATGGTATTTTAAACACCATAAAAAACCCTCCAGTGACTCCCTATCTTGTCTGCAGTGAACTCTGAAGTCCTTCTCATGGCCGCAGTCACCTCTCTGGGTTAGTCTCCTGGTGTGCTGCTTGCTCATTTTCCCCAGCGATATTTGGACCTTTGCCACTGTGGGCATGCTTCTGCCCCAGGGCCTTTGCACCTACCCTTCCTCCCTTCTGGACATTACTCCCCTGATAGCCACGTGGTTCTCTCCTTTACTTCATTTAGACCTCTGCTCAAAAGTCATGTTACAGAGGCAAACACTCTGGACAGCATATAAGCACTTCCCATCACTGTCCGTCCCCCTTCTCCTGCTTAATTTTTCTTCTTAGCACTTGGTACCACCTGAACTCCTGTGCTATTTGTAGTTGTTGATATGCTGCCTGTTCCCTTAAGAGAATTGAAATCCGTAAGGGCAGGGCTTCTGTTGTGCTAGTCTCTGTATCCCCAGTGCCAGATATAAGGGTGTCTGTGTGTGGTTGTTCAATGAAGAAATGAATATTGAACTTATGGAAGCCTTCTGCTAGCCCTTGAAGGTAGTTACTCTTGTTATCCCCATGTAGAGATAAAGAAACAGGTACAGAGAAGTTAGGCAACTTGTGCAAGGCAGCAGAAATGGTAAGGGGCTCAGCCAGTTTGCAAAGCCGGGCAGTCTCACTCCACATCTCTCATTTTTACCACTATTTCCTGTTTGCATCTGACCTTGGGGCGGGTGACCTCATACTGTTCTCTATTGCTGTCAGGTCAGGGGCTGGCTGAGTGGGCTGCAAGAGACACGACTTCTCATGGACTCTGCTCCTGCACCACCTCACATAGCCTTTCACTCTCAGCCTTCCTGGGGTCCACATAGCTCTGGCGAGGAGCCCAGGACAAGCACTGGAGGTGAGCTGCCTTGTGGGGAGGAGAGAAGCTGTCACCAGCCCATTGCCTGACTCACTAGCCTGGTCCCCCGCTTGTCTTCATCACACTGAGATGAAACGATTCTTTCCTAAGAAAAGCCACACCAGAGTGGGTGACACTGGGGCCAGCACAGGTCACGGGAGGATTCAACTCAGGTTTCTTTTGCCGAAGGAAGCCTTCCGTGATGTTAACCTTTACCATTTGTAGTAGACGTGACTGATGTTTGTACGTAGCAGGCTTGTTTTTCCTTCCTGGACACCTGGGGCCACACTCTTCCCAGCTCCTGTGCAGTTAGGCAGGGCCTCGAGATAGTTCCAGCCAATGAAGTGAGTGGAGAGGACGTGTCTCATTTCTGAGCAAGGCATTTAAGAAGCTGGGCACTCACTCTTCCCACTCCGGGGCAACCTTGGAGGTCCCATGTTCCAGATGGCACAGCTACAATGGCAGGGTTGCTCTCTGTCAGCCTGGGTCCCTGAATTCCACTATGGGAGGCAGAGACTCTCTTTCTGAACCAGGTTGAGCCTGCACTGTGGGCCAGAAAGAAATCTTTGTTGTGTTATGCCACTGAGATTTTGGGGTTAGCGTGTTCCTGGCCCTTCCGACTAATATACCACTTATGATCTGTTTTTCATATCTTCAATATTAGTGGCCTGTATCTCATTCACCACCAGTGGTAGTGGAAATTGGTACAACCTTTCCAGGAGACGATCTGGCAGTATGTGTATATGAAAAGCCCTTAGTATGTGTATTGTCTTTGACTCAGACATTTCATGTCTAGGAATTTATGCTAAGGAAATAATTGAACAAGTTCATAAAGTTGTATGGATGAGGAGGATATTCATCACATAAAATGGTGAGAAATTGGGTCAGGCTAAATATCCCACAAAAGCAAATTGGTTAAATAAATTGTGGTCCGGCTCTCCGACGGAACCCTAGCTGCTGCCGATGGTACATATTTATTGACATAGAGAGAGCCGCACTTTACCGTGGTGCAGCCTACGCGTAATACGAGCCCATCTTTATTAAAAAAAATATTTGCATGAAGGCAGTTTAGAGGATAGTCAGCAAACTCTTGACAATGGTAATTTCTGGGTGTGGAATCTCAGGTGGTGTTACATTTATTGTTTTTATTTTGCCTCTTTTTGGAATTTTTTCGGTGATTTTGTATCGCATATAATTAAAAATTAAATGGGAGAAGGCCGGGTACAGGGGCTTATGCCTGTAATCCCAGCACTTTGGGAGGCTGAGGCGGGCGGACCACCAGGTCAGGAGTTTGAGACCAGTCTGGTCAACATGGTCAAACCCATCTCTAATAAAAACACAAAAATTAACCGGGCGTGGTGACGTGTGCCTCTAATCCCAGCTACTCGGGAGGCTGAGGCAGGAGAATCGGTTGAACCCGGGAGGCAAAGGTTGTAGTGAGCTGAGATTGTGCCACTGCACTCCAGCCTGAGCGACAGAGTGAGACTCCATCTCAGGGGAAAAAAAAAAATTAAACGGGAGGAAAAATGACTATGGATTGTGGACAAGTGAACCTTTAAGTCATGATTTCCTTATCTGAGAAATGGGCATAATCATACCCACTTCATTGGGCAAAGATTCGATTAGATGATGTGGCATGGAGCACCTGGCACCTACTTGGTGCTCAAAACCCATAGCCTTTGTTATCAGTTATCAGTGAACTAAGGACCTTAGAGGCTGGCTGGCTCATTCATTCATCCATCCATCTATCCATTCACGCAGCAAGCATGTCCTGAAACCTACTGTGCACTTGGACATGTCCTGAATAAATATAATAATGGTAAGAAGAGCAGTGAATACTTAAATGGTACTTAGTGGTGCCAGACGCCATTATAAACACTTTACATTGATTCATCTATGCAATAACCCTATGAGGGGGTACCATTCTTAGCCCCATTTTATACATTATGAAACAGGCACAGAGAGGCCAAGTAACCTGCCTGAAGTCACAGAGCTAGGAGGAGACAGGCAGTCTACACTCTCTACTGTTGGACCGTGTGTACCAGCCGAGGAAGACAGAGGTGGTGTCTGCTCCTCTATCGGTCGCATCTTGCTCCCAAGCCAGGAGTTGCAGGGAGAATGCAGGAGGGGCCCTGGCTAGGAGAGGTAAGGATCCAAGATACTGGAGAGGTGATGAGCAGGCGATTAGGGGATTTCTATTATTATGAAGCCCCTACCTGAGCTGTGGATGCAGGTGGAACTATGTTAGGGGAAGGAGCAGCATCTGACCTTGCCTCTACCTGGCTCTCTGAAGCCAGGCTTGGCTCACAGGAACTCAGGCTCCAGGTGGGTGGGGGCACCAGCCTCTAGGAAAGCTGGGTGGGAGCCAATAACAGCAGCATAGCCCATATGTACTGTGCTCCGCATGGGCCAGGTGCTGGGCAAAGCACCTTTGTGCATTATCTCATTTAATCCTCACGGTAACTCTGTGAAGTAGACACTATTTTACAGAACAGGAAATGGAGGCTTCGGGAGGTGAAGTGCCTTACTGAGAGTCTCACGGCTAGTAAGTAGGAAGCATAGATTCAACCCAGGGTCCTGGGCTAGGGTCTTAACCACTCTGCTAAATGTCCCTTGGGTTCAGGGCTCCTCCCTCTCCCATCCACCCTTAAGAGGGTCCTGGAGACTCTGGGAGCTGGAGGACTTCCTATTTCAGGGACACCTTTGGCAGCTATTACTGCCTCTGCAGCTGTCATGGGTTGGCTGGTCCCAGCCACAGAACTCTGTCACATCAGTGCAGAAGCAGGAGAGGAACTGGAAACCTCAAGGGCCAAATGGGGACCCACGAGGGGAGTAAGCTAGGGGGAGGAGAGCCCCTCAGGGGTTCCAGGGAGCAGTCTGGAAGGGAAAGAAAGAAAGGATCACTCATGCCTCGGGCTGTCCCCCATACTTGGCATTGCACCCAGATTTTCCCCTGTGGTCCTCACCGCAATCCTGGGAGGATGGAATTATTACTCCCATTTTACTGACGAGGAAGTGGAGGCTGGGAGTGGTGATGGGACTTGCCCAGGATCCTCCATTGAGCTGGAACTGGTACTTGAGTCCAGGTCTGGGTCCTTATGATTCTAAAGCCAAGATACTTTTCTCCGCACCAGCTGCTTCTGCTGGGCTCCCACTGCCCCTGGAAGGCACCTTCTCAAACAAGGATCTTCTGTTAAACCAGAAGGTGGAGCATGAGCTGAACCTGGGGTGAGGTGGAGGGACAGTGGTCCCTAAGCAGTGCCTGGGTGTCTGGGACTCTTCTGGGGCAGGAGAACATTCAAGAGAACACTCTTAGTCCATCCCCCACTTTGGCCCCACAGATTTAGCCATTGCCCCTGCTTGGCTGAGTAGTGGCCAGAGCCCCGGGGGATCACTCCAGCCCCAGCAGGGGTGGGGGCACTGTGTGCTGTCTTCTAAGTCCTGTCTGACCTTCACCCACTGGGGTATGGGATTAATTCTGTTGTTAAAAAAATTTCCTTGGCGGTCGGGCGCAATGGCTCACCCCTGTAATCCCAGCACTTTGGGAGGCCGAGGCAGCTGGATCACGAGGTCAGGAGATTGAGACCATACTGGCCATGGTGGAACCCTGTCTCTACCAAAAATACAAAAAAATTAGCTGGGGGTGGTGGCAGGTGCCTGTGGTCCCAGATGCTTGGGAGGCTGAGGTGGAAGAATTGCTTGAACCCAGGAGGTGGAGGTTGCAGTGAGCCGAGATTGCGCCACTGCACTCCAGTCTGGTGGCAGGGCAAGCTCTGTCTCAAAAAAAAAAAAAAAAAATTCCTTGGCACTGTATCTTGTCTCTTCTCTCAGCAGAGTCTCTGAAAAGAATCTCCAGTCCTCTCCATCACCCACTTCCTCCTTCTCATTCTCATTCTCTCTTGAGCCCACTCCAGTGAGACTTTGCCACCATCAATTTACTGGGTTCCCAGTGACCTCTGAGCTGCCAGTTCAGTCATCAGTTCTCAGTTCTTGGTGGTGTCTGAGAGCTGATCATTCTCTTCTCCTTGAAACAGCACTCTTCACTCAGCTTCCAGGAACCCCTCTCCCGCGTCTCCTTCCACCTCCCTGGCTGCTCCTTCTCAGTCTCTGGCGGGTCCTTCTCCTCCCAACCTCTGATTGGTGGATGGCTCTGAATTCGGTCCTCAGACTGTTGTTATCTTTTGGGGTTTGTGTACATGTTTTCCTGGGTGCAGGGGGCTGGACTAAGTGATAGCTTATCCTTATAGATATATTATTTACTACTGGCTCATCTCCCTCATTAAACAAACATGGAGTGTTTAATTCTGCCATATATATGTGATAGCTTAACAGATTCCATCTCAGGTGTAAGCCTGACAAACTCCATCTTAGCCTCTCCCTCCCTGCCATTTCTCCTTCACGTGCACAGCTGGGTCACGCTGTACCCTGTACCTTGTAACTCTTGTAACTCCATCCTGCTTGGCGAGTCTACCTGCTATTGTGAATAACCTACCCTCCTTTGTGATTGATTGTATGGAATGTCCCCCCTGCTACCCCACTTGGTAACCAACAATCCTGGGAACCTCCTGCCCCCTGGTTACCAGCTTCCTTATTTAACTTGCTTGTTCTGCTTCTGTAAAATTCTGCTTTGCCACCCACTTTTCTAAGCAAGGTATAAAAGGGAATCAAGCCCCTTCTACAGGGCCGAGAGATTTTGAGTGGGAGCTGACTCTTGGTCACCAGCAATAAAGGACTCTCAATTGGAACTCAGAGTGTGGCGCTTTCCTTCTAACTCACTTGGGTATAACATATATATATATATGATTTTACAGAATTACAGAACAGGAAATGGAGGCTCAGGGAGGCGAAGTGCCTTAACTGAGAGTCTCACAGCTAGTAAGTAGGAAGCCTAAATGCTAAATTCACACTGGGGTATTGAGCTAGAGTCTTAACCACTCTGCTAAATGTCCATTGGGGTTGGGGCTCCTCCATCTCCCTTCTGCCCTCAGGGGGTCCTGGAGACCCCTGGGGAGCTGGAAGGGAAGCTGGAGCTTCCTATTTCAGGTGCACCCCTGGCAGCTATTGCTGCCCCTGCAGATACACACACACACACACACACACACACACGTATTTGTGGACTGTCCATTTTGTTCCAGGGTTGTATATGTCTATAGTTACTCCAATAGCACTGCAACCTCCACCTCCCGGGTTCAAGCCATTCTCCTGCCTCAGCCTCCTGAGTATCTGGGATTACAGGCATGCATCATCATGCCTGGCTAATTTTGTATTTTTAGTAGAGATGGGGTTTCTCCATGTTGGCCAGGCTGGTCTCAAACTCCTGACCTCAGGTGATCCGCCCCCTTGGCCTCTCAAAGTGCTGGAATTACAGGCATAAGCCACTGCACCTAGCCCCAACGTTATTCTTTTTAAAAATTTGTTTTTACAGTTCTAGATCCTTTGCATTTCCATATACATTTTAAAATCAGTTTTTCAACCTCTACAAAAAATCCTGTTGATTTGATTTTGAGAGGGAACATTCTTACCTTAGTCCCAGTCTTAGGGAGAAAGTATTCAGCCTTTAACTATTGGTATTATGGTACAGTAGGTTTTTTTCATAGATGTGCTTTATCAGGCGAAGGAAGTTCTCTTCTATTCCTAGATTAATTTGGGAGGAGAATTGCCATCTTAATAATATGGAATCTCCCAACTCATGAACAAGATACATCAATTTATTTAAGTTTTCTTTATTTTCCTTCAGCCACATTTTGTATTTTCAAGGTATAGGTTTTGCTTATCTATCTTTTGTCAGATATATGCCAAATTATTTAAGAACTTTTGATGTTATTGTAAGTAGTATCAATTTTTAAATCTTGATTTCCAAATGTTAGTTACTAGTATATAAAAATACACCTTTTTTTCTATATCTTTCTTTCTTTTTTTTTTTTTTTTTTTTGATACTGAGTCTCTCTGTTGCCCAGGCTGGAGTGCAGTGGTGCGATCTCGGCTCACTGCAACCTCGGCCTCCCAGGTTCAAGCGATTCTCATGTCTCAGCCTCCTGAGTAGCTGAGATTAAAGGCATGTGCCACCACGCCCGGCTGATTTTTGTATTTTTAGTAGAAACTGGGTTTCACCATGTTGGCCAGGCTGGTCTCGAACTCTTGGCCTCAAGTGATCTGCCCACTTTGGCTTCCCAAAGTTCTGGGATTACAGGCATAAGCCACTATGCCTGACCTTCTGTATTTTTCTTTTATCCTATGATATTGCTAAACTCACTTATTAGTTTTAGTAGCTTTTTGGGGTAGATTCATTGTATTTTCCATGTAGATAATCATGTTATCTGTGAAGAAAATATTTACCTTTTTCTTTTCAATCTGAATGCTTTTTTTACCCCCTAAACGTTTTTTTTTTTGGCCTCATTGCACTGGCTAAGATCTCTAGTACAATGTTGATTTGATGTGAAGAGGGTACACATACGTACCTTGTTCCCAATCTTAAGGAGAGAGTCTTCAGCCTTTAACCATTGAATAATGATACTGTAGGTTTTCTGCAGATCCTCTTTACCAGCCTGAGGACGTTCTCTTTTACCTCTAGTTTGCTCAGTTTTAAAAAAAAAATCATAAATGAATACTGGATTATGTCAAATTCTTTTTCTACATTTATTTATCTGATCACATGTTTTTTCTTTTTTTGTGTGTGTGGTAGGCCAAATAATGGCCCCGTAAAGATGCCCATGCCCTAATTCTTGAAACCTATGAAACTAACATGGCAAAAAGAACTTTGCTTATATGATTGAATTAAGGATCTTAACCTGGGGAGAGTATCCTAGATTATCCAGATGGGTCCACTGTAATCACAAGAATCTTTAAGAGATGGATAAAGAAGAGGAAAAAGAAGAAGAAGAAGGAAAAGAAAAAGAAAGAGCGAGGTGGAGAGACACAGAGAGAGAGACTTGGCGATGTTATGCTGTTAGCTTTGAAGATGGAGGAAGGGGGCCATGACCCAAGGAAAGGAGACAGCCTCTAGAAACTCACAAAGGCAAGAAAATATATTCTCCCCTAGAACCTCCAGAATTAATGCAATCCTGTATCACCTTGATTTTAGCCTAATGAAACCCATTTGGACTTCTGATTTCCAAACTGTAAGATAATTTTTTGTTGTTTAAGCCACAAAGTTTGTGGTAATTTGTTATATAACAGAAGGAAATTTGTATGAATTACATTGATCTAATTTTGAATGTGACACCAACTGTGCATTCCCAGGATAAACCTCCTTGGTCATCATGTATTATCCATTTTATATATTGTTGGATTTGATTTGCTAAAATTGGGTTTAGAATTTTCCATATATGTTCAAGAGGGATACTGGTCTGTAGTCTTCTTGTAATGTATTCGTTGGCTTTATCACCAGAGTAATGTTGGCCTCATGAAATGAGTTGGAGAGTGTTCTTTCCTTTTTAATTTTCTGAGAGTGTGTGTTGAATCGGTGTTATGGCTAAAACCCAAAGTGTTTCTCCTACTTTCACACCCGACTCAACACAATACTTCTGACACCAGATGTATGTGGGTTGTTTCTCCACACACCATGCAATTCTCCAGTGGACCCCAGCTGGGAGTCCTCTAATTCAGTTCAATTCTGGCACTGTCTACCTGGAGATAGCTTCAGAACCCACAGGTTAATGGCTCATCCCACAGGACTCCCCCTCACCACAGATGCCAATTGCAAGCCCTGAGTATGACCTGTGCTTTTGGCCACTTAGGAGTTCTCAGGGTTCCTTCCTTAGATTTCAGTAATTAGCCAGAGCTGCTCACAGAACTCAGGGAAACACTTTACATTTACCAATTTATTATAAAGGATTTTTAAAAATGTAAATTCATTTTTAAATAAAATAATTTTTTTTTTGAGACAAGAGTCTCACTCTCTCACACAGGCTGGAGTGCAGTGACATGATCATAGCTCACTGCAACCTTGAACTCCTGGGGTCCTGTGATTCACCTGCCCTAGTCTCCCGAGTAGCTGGGACCACTGGTGTATGCCACCATGCCCAATTAATTTTTTATTTTTATTTGTAGAGACAGGATCTCACTGTGTTGCCGGGGATGGTCTTGAATTCCTGGGCTCAAAGGATCCTCCCACATCTGCCTCCCAAAGTGCTGGGATTACAGGTATGAGTCACTATATCAGGCCTGTAAAGGTTATTACAAAGAATACAGATGGAAGAGATATACAGGGCAAGGCATCGGGGAAAGGGCATGGAGCTTCTATACCCTCTCTGGGTATGCCACCCTCCAAGAATCCCATGCGTTTGGTAGTCTGGAAGCTCATCCAAACATTGTCTTTTTGGGGTTTTCACGGAGACTTCATTAAACAGGAATGATTGATTAAACCATTGGCCACTGGTGCTCAACTGAACCTTTAGGCCTTCTCTCGTCCTTGGACATTGTGGGGGTAGGGCTGAAAGTCCCAACCCTTTAATCATGCCTTGGTGTTTCTCAAGCTCTCATTCTGAAGCTGTCTAGGGCCTGCCAGCCACCAGTCATCTTGTTAGCATATGCTACGGTCTGAATGTTAGTATACCCCCATAATTCATATGTTGAAACCTCACCCCCAAGATGATAGTATTAAGGGATGGGACGTTTTTGGAAGTAATTAAGTCATGAGGATTACACCCTGGTGAGTGAGACTAGTGCCCTTATTAAAGAAGTTGGGGCCAGGTGCGATGGCTCAGGCCCGCAGTCCCAGCGCTTTGGGAGGGTGAGGCGGGTGGATCACGAGGTCAAGAGATCGAGAGCATCCTGGCCAAAATGGTGAAACCCTGTCTCTACTAAAAATACAAAAATTAACTGAGCGTGATGGCAGGCACCTGTAGTCCCAGCTACTTGGGAGGCTGAGATGGGAGAATCTCTTGAACCTGGGAGGTGGAGGTTGAAGTGAGCCAAGATCGCGCCATTACACTCCAGCCTGGTGACAGAGTGAGACTCCATCTCCCCCCGCCCCCCCAAAAAAAGAAGTTGGAAGGAGGTGCCAGGTCCCTTCTGCCCCTTGCACCATGTGAGGACACAGCAGCAAGGCACCATCTGTGCTGCACAGAGTAAGCCCTCACAAGATACTGAATCTGCCAGGACCTTGATCTTGGACTTCCCAGCCTCCAGAACTGTGAGAAATACATTTCTGTTGATAAATTATCCAGCCTAAGGTATTTTATTACAGACACGAGTGGACTAAGATAGTATACAGAAGACAATCTTGCCACTCTGGAGATTCCAAGGGTTTCAGGAGTTAGGTGACAGGAAATGGTACAAAGATGAATACATATTTTACAATTACACAGCTTCCTTAAATGTTTGCTAAAATTCCCCAGTGAAGTTGCCTGGTTCTGAAAGTATCTTTCTGGGAAAGTTTTAACTACAAATTCAACGTATTTAATAGATAATCTTTTTTTTTTTTTTTTTTTTTGAGACAGAGTCTCACTCCGTCACCAGGCTCCAGGCTGGAGTGCAGTGGCGCGACCTCGGCTCACTGCAACCTCCGCCGCCCGGGTTCAAGCAATTCTCCTGCCTCAGCCTCCCGAGTAGCTGGGACTACAGGCACGTGCCACCATGCCCAGCTATTTTTTGTATTTTTAGTAGAGACGGGGTTTCACCATGTTGACCAGGATGGTCTCGATCTCTCGACCTTGTGATCCGCCCGCCTCGGCCTCCCAAAGTGCTGGGATTACAGGCGTGAGCCACCGCGCCCGGCGATAATCTTTTATTCCTTTTGATATTTGGAGAATCTGTAGTGATATAATTTCTTTCATTCCTGATATTGGTAATACTGTGTCTTCTCTCTTTTTCTGTGATCAGTCTAGCTAGAGGTTTGTCAATTTTATTGATTTCTTCAAAGAACCAGCTTTTGTCTTTGTTTTCTTGATTATTTTTCTATTCCACTGATTTCAACTCTAATCTTTATTATTTATTTTCTTGTTCTTACTTTGGGTTTAATTTGCTCTTCCCCACTCCCAGTTTCTTAAGATAGAAGCTGAAGTCATTGCTCAGAAACTGTTCTTTTCACTGTTGGTATTCATTACTATCAATATCCTAAGTACTGTTACAGAGGCATCCCACTAATTTTGTGTTTCCATTTTGTGTTGTATTTTTATTTTCATTCAGTTCAAAATACTTTATAGTTTTCCCTTTTATTTCTTCTTTGACCCCATGGGTTATTAAAAGTATGTTCTTTATTCCCCAAGTATTTGGTGATTTTTACATATCTCTCTTATTGATTTCTAATGTAATTCTATTATAGTCAGAACTTCATTTGTATGACTTGAATTATTTTAGGTTTATTGAGACCTTTTATGTGGCTCAGAATATGATCTATCTTTAAAAATATTCTCTGTGCCCTTGAAAATAATGTGTATTCTGATGGTGGGTGGAGTGTTCTAAAAATGTCAATTAGCCCAAGATATTTTACAGTGTTATTCAAATCTCCCAAATCCTTAGTGATTTTCTGTCTGCTTGCTTAATCAATTATTGAGAGAAGAGTATTGAAATCTCCAACTGTGCTTGTAGATTTGTCTCTTTCTCCTTGCAGTTCTATCCATTCTTGCATCATGTATTTTGGAGCTATTTAATTAGATGCACAAGCATTTTGAATTATGCCCTCTTGGTTGACTGACCCTTTGATCACTATAAAATGAACTTTTGGCTGGGCACGGTGGCTCATGCCTATAATCCCAGTACTTTGGGAGGCTGAGGCGGGCAGATCACATGAGGTCAAGAGATCGAGACCATCCTGGCCAACATGGTGAAACCCTGTCTCTACTAAAAATACAAAAATTAGCTGGGCGTGGTGGCATGCACTTTTAGTCCCTGCTACTCGGGAGGCTGAGGTGGATTGCTTGAACCTGGGAGGTGGAGGTTGCAGTGAGCCGACATTGTGCCATTGCACTCCAGCCTGGCAACAGAGCAAGACTCTGTCTCAAAAAAAAAAAAAAAAAAAAAAAAAAAAATGAAATTTTTATCTCTAGTAATATTTTTTATGGTCCTAATAGATTATGATCTATTCTGTCTGATATTAGTGTAACTATTACAGCTTTCTTTTGTTTAGTGCTAGCAGGCTATACCTCTTGACATCCTTCTACTTTTACCCTATGTGTGCCTTTATACTTAACATATCTTTGAAAGAGCATATAGTTGGGTCCTGATTTTTAAAACAATTTTTAATTGGGGAGTTCGGATCATTTATATTTAATGTGATTATTGACATGGCTAGGTGTAAGTTTATAACCTGGTGATCTTATATTTGTCTCACCTACTCTTTTTTCCCCTTTTTATCTTTTTCGATTTCTTTTGGGTAAAATGAGTATTTTTAATGTTTCCAATTTATTTCCATTGTTGAGCTATTAGCTATAACTTCTAATATTGTTATTTTGTGGTTATTTTAGGGATTATAGTATGGGTCTTTAACTTATCACAGTCTACTTTCAAATAATGTTATACCATTTTGGGTATAGTGTAACAATCTTTCAATAGCACGTCCCTGCTTTTCCTCTCTCAGTCATTATTGTATTGTTGTCATACATTTAATTTACATATATATAAAATAAACCAGCTGAGTGTGGTGGCTCATGCCTGTAATCCCAGCACTTTGGGAGGCTGAGGCGGGTGGATCATTTGAAGTTAGGCGTTCAAGACTAGTCTGGCCAATATGGTGAAACCCCGACTCTACTAAAAATACAAAAATTAACCGGGCGGTGGTGGTGGGCACCTGTAATCCTAGTTACTCGGGAGACTGAGGCAGGAGAATCTCATGAGCCTGGGAGGTGAAGGTTTCGGTGAGCCAAGATTGTACCACTGCACTTTAGCGTGGGTGACAGAGGGAGACTCCGTCTCCAAAATAACAACAACAACAATAACAACAAAACCAAACAAACCCCACAATATGTATTGTTATTGTTGAGGTAGTCAATTATCTTCTAAAGTGCTTGAAATAATAATAAAACTCATATTTACCCATATAGTTACCGCTTCTGGTGCTTTTCATTCCCTGGATCCATATTTCCCACTGGTATCATTTTGCTTCTGCCTAAAGCCTTTCCTTTAATGTTTCTTATAATGAAAGTCTGTTGGTGATGAATTCTTTATGCTTTGTCGATCTGAAATAGTCTCATTTTGTTTTTGTTTTTGAAAGACAATTTTGCCTGGTTTGGAATTACAGGCTGACCTCCTAACTTGTTTTGGATACTCCAGTCACACATATATTAGGTTGTTTAATGCTGTCCCTTGGATCATTGATGTCCCCTTTTAAAAAATTTAATTTTTTGCTGGGTGCAGTGGCTCATGCCTTTAATCCTAGCACATTGAGAGGCAGAGGCAGGTGGATCAAGGGAGCCCAGGAGCTGGAGACCAGCCTGGGGAACATGGCGAGACCCTATCTCTACAAAAATACAAACAATTAGCTGGGTATAGTGATGTGTGCTTGTAGTCCCAGCTACTCAGGAGGCTGAGGTGGGAGGATTGCTTGAGCCTTGGAGGTGGAGGCTGTAGTGAGCCGAGATCGCACCACCCCATTCCACCCTGGGTGACAGAGTGAGACCCTGTCTCAAAAAAAAAGTTTTCTTTCTCTGTTTCATTTTGGGTAGTTTCTATTGCTATGTCTTTATGTTCACTCATCTTTTCTTCTGGAATGTCCAATCTTCCATTCCTCCCATCCAGTGTAACTTCCCCCAAGACTGTTTTTGATCTCTGTAAGTTTGATTTGCATCTTTTTTTTAATGGTTTTAAAGTTTTTTATTTTTTACAAATATACTGGAGAATCATGCAAGGCTGCCAGCATTGGATGCAATCCGGGGCCACAGGTCTGCACGCTCCTTTGCCACTGATCCTGTAATGGCAGAACCTTTCTTCTCGCCTTTATTGTTCACTATGATCCCTGCATTATCTTCAAAATAAAAAAACATGCCATCTTTTCTCCGGTATGACTTTGGTAGTCGAATGACCACTGCTGGATGTACCTTTTTTCTGAGCTCTGGTTTGCCTTTCTTGACTGTGGCCATCACCATGTGACCCACACCAGCAGCGGGAAGTCTGTTCAGCCGTCCCTTGGTCCCCTTCACGGAGATGACATACAGGTTTTTGGCTCCTGTGTTGTCAGCACAGTTGATCACAGCTCCTACTGGAAGACCCCGGGAAATCTGGAATTTCGTACCAGAGGACCCACCACGTCCTGGCTTCGACATCTTGAACGCCGGAAAGCAGGAAAAAAAAAAAGTGATTTGCGTCTTTTTAATATCTCAAATGCCTCCACTTAATTACTGTTATTAACATCTACGTAAATTCTGAGTCAGTTTCAATTAATTAAATTTATCTTCATTATGGATCGTATCTCCCTGTTTCTTTGCATACCTGATAATCTTTGATTAGATGCCAGATGTATATTTGCATTCTTTTGGATACTCCAGTTACATATACATTAGGTGTGCTTTATATTCCTGGTTAATTTTGCATTTCTACAAATATTCTGAACTTTGTTCTGGAATGCAATTAATTTATTTGCAGGAAGAGTTTGATCCTTTTAGGTCTTACTTTGAAGATTTGTTAGGTGGGACCACAGCAGCATTTAAATTTGGTACTAATTATTCCTCATTGTTGAATAGAGCATCTTCTGAGTATTCTACCTCATCCCGCATTCACTGTGCGGTTTTCTCATCTTGGTGAGAACAGATGTTATTCCAGTCCTTGTGTGATTGCTGGGTACTGTTTCCTCTATACCTCTGGAAGATTATTTGTTCAGCCTTGGGTATTTTCCATATACACCTGTGTTAATCAGTACTCTGATGAATATTTGAGGGGGACCCTCTGCAGGTGTCCGGGGTTCTGGCTCTCTTTGTAGGTTTCTCCTTTTGAGTGCTCTGTCCTGCAAATTCTAGTTGTCTTTGTCTCCCTGGACCCCTAGCTCTGTCTCCTCAATTTAGGATGTTTTCCAGGCTCTCCTTCCATTCCTGCTTCCTGTGATGCAGCCTAGAAACTCTACGAAGACAGCAAGCTGAGATGATTTGAGGCTTCGCCTTGTTCGTTTTCTGTCTCTAAGGGATTCTATCTTTTGTTTTCTGATGTCCAGTATCTTGAAAAATGTTGTATTATCTATTTTGTGTGTGTTTTATTTGTTCATTTCAGGTGAGAGGATAAATTTGGCCTCTGTTACTTCATCTTGGATGGAAGTAGGTGTCTCTCTCTATGGCTTTAAACACCATCTATATGGTAATGACTGCCAAGTTCACCCCTGAACTTCAGACTCCTATATCCAACCTGGGATAGTCATGGCCAGCACCTCAAACTCACCGTGTCCAAAATGGAACTTTGCATTGCCCCCTCATCAAATCTCTCCTTCCTGCCGTCCCCATCTCAGGAAACCTCACCTAGATGTTCAGGCAAAAAACCTCGGGCTTATCTTTTTGTCCTCTCTTTCTCTCACGTTCTATTTCACTACCTCAGTAACTCTTTTTGGCTTGAACTCCAAAATGCATCTCAAATATGAGACCCTCCCATGACCCCCACCCCTGGTTGAAGCTCCTGTCATTATTCACCTGGAACCTTGCAATTGCTTTCTTTCTTTCTTTCTTTTTCTCTCTCTCTTTCTTTCCCCTTCCTCTTTCCTTCCTTCCTTCCTTCCTTCCTTCCTTCCTTCCTTCCTTCCTTCCTTCCTTCCTTCCTTCCTTCCTTCCTTCCTTCCTTCCTTCCTTCCTTCCTTCCTTCCTTCCTTCCTTCTTTCCTTTTTCTTTCTTTGATGGAGTTTCCCTCTGAGTGCAGTAGTGTGATCCCGGCTCACTGCAACCTCTGCCTCCCGGGTCCAAGTGATTCTCCTGCCTCAGCCTCCTGAGTAGCTGGAATTACAGGTGCAGCCACAACACCTGGATAATTTTTTGTAGTTTTAGTAGAGACGAGTTTCACCATGTTAGCCAGGGTGGTCTCGATCTCCTGACCTCGTGTTCCACCTGTCTCAGGTAATAGCTTTCTAACTCTGAACCAAGTGCTTTCATGCCTCATCCCTCCTGCCATCTGTTTTTCCTTCAGAAGCCAGTGAGCCCTTAAAGCTTTTAGCCCCCTCATGACTGTTCAAAACCCTCCAGTGGCTTTCTAACACAGCTCAGAACAAAGCCCCGGATCCGGGTCACAGTGTACAGGAAGGACCCTTTTTGCCATGGCCTCCACCGCCTCTCTTGCTCACTTCACCCTGACCACCCAGGCCTTCTCGCTCTCACTTGAACGTGCCAAGACCCTCCTGTGTCAGGGGCCACTTCCTTTTCCAGGGCCAGAGTTGCTTCTTCCTACACATTTCCCTCTCTCTTCATTGATCTCAGCTCAAAGTCACCCTTCCAAAGAGCCCTCCCATAGCTGTCTGATCTAAGATAGCTCCCTGCTGCTGCTTCCCCCCTACTCTGCTTGATTTTTCATCATAGAACTTCTCTCCACCTGACACCCTACAGATTTACTTGTTTGTGTATTTATTGTCTGTCTCTCCGTGGAATGTAGGCCTTATGAAGGTGAGGGCTTTGTCTTGGTCACTGCTGGGTTCCTTGTGCCTAGAACAATGCCTGGCATACAGTAGGTGCCCAATGAAGCAGATCGAATGAATGAATGAGTGCTCTTCTTGGCCACTAAGTACAATTGACTGGCTGTGTGGCTCTGCACAAGTCCTTTGCTATCTCAGGGCATTTTTTTTTTTTTTTGAGATGGAGTTTCTTTCTTGTTGCCCAGGCTAAAGTGCAATGGTGTAATCTTGGCTCACTGCAACCCCCGCCTCCCGGGTTCAAGCGATTCTCCTGCCTCAGCCTTCCAAGTAACTGGGATTACAGGCATGCACCGCCATGCCTGGCTAATTTTTGTATTTTTAGTAGAGATGAGGTTTCATCAGGTTGGTCAGGCTGGTCTCAAACTCCCAACCTCAGGTGATCTGCCCGTCTCGGTCTTCCAAAGTGCTGGGATTACAGGCGTGAGCCACTGCCTCCGGCCAGGGCATGCCTTTTTTAAGCGGGCGCTGGCTAAAAGCCCTAGGCTTTGCTGTTCAGTTTCCCACCGTACTAGGCGCCACACTGGAGGGGCTGGGCCAGACCGCTGGCCGTCTGGAGGCTGACTTGGAGGCTCTGGGCTTCGGGTAGTCATGATCACCACCAGAGGGCGCTCGATGCCCAGATTACAGACCAGGGGCTACGGGTTGGCAGAAGTGTCACTGAGACTGGATTTAGGAACTGGGTATGACAGGTGTGTAAATGTGTGTGGGGAATGGGGAGGCATTTCTAGGAGTCCTGACTCTGGGGTTCAGGATGTGGAGTCTCAGTTCTGCTCCTCACCCTCCATGCTTGCTCCCCACCCACAGACAGACCCTGGGGAAAATTTTCACCTGTGTGTTCCTGGGGAAGGAAAAAAGCGAGTACACCAGCATGGAAACAGTTTTGGGGAGTCTCAGTGGCTTTCCACATGCCCTAGATCCCCAAATCTCCTTGTGTCTTTGGGTTTCACAAGTAACCCTTCTGGCATCACTGAGCATGGGGACCCTATTGTCCTTGGGGTCCCTCCAAGGAGCCAGAAACCCAGCAAACTTGGCCCAGCCTCTCGGCCCCCTTTAGGTCTGAGCCCTTCGTGGCCCCTCCACAGATCAAGGAAGACCCCGTTCCCCAGACTGTAGCCTATTTCTCAGGCTCCAAGGGCTCTTGCAGGGCAATCTCAGGGAGGAGTGAGGCGCTGCCTTCTGAGTGGAGAGGCTCACCTATGCGCAAGCTCATTTCATACTCTCAATTAGTTGCAGTGTTTTTGCTATTGACTCACATGCAAATGGGGATACCGAGGCCTGAAAAGTAGGAAAGACAGTGAGAGGTCACATATCAGAGCGTGGCGTGTTTGGTTCACTGCTCCCTCTGTTTTGGGTGTGCCCAGTGCCCTCTGTGCCATTCCCTTTCCAGAGAGTTATCTTTCCCAGTTCAAACACAGCCTCTGAGCCTTTGCACTTGCTGTTCCCTCTGCCTGGAACATCTTTCCCCAAGCTCTTCAGATGCCTGGCTCCTTCAAGTCACTCAGGCAGCAGACCAGATGTCACCTCAGAGAGGACTTCCCTGATTTCACCCTGTCTCTCTCTATCTCACCAACTTGTCTTATTTTCTCTAGAGCACTTATCACCGTCTAAAATTCACCAGTTTCCTGGTTTCTAGTCTATACTCTGTTTTTTCCCATCAGAAGGAAAGCTTCACTCGGACAAAGACTTTGCCCCACTTGTTCCCCAGTTAGCCATATTTCACCTATGGCATACAGTATGAGGAGACCCATGGGTATTGAATGAGTAAGTGAGAGGAGGGAGAGTTGCTTGTCACCCATGTGGGTCCCCAGACAAGGTCTCAATAGCACAGAGTCACATCTGAGCCCTTCCTGGAGGTCCAGGCTCCATGATGCTCTGGGGCGGCTGTGCCCACTTCTCTCTGGGGTTCTTACTTCCCCGTCTGCGGTTCTGACATCCCGTGAGAAGGATGCCCCTCAGACAGGCAACCATGGAGTATTTGATTAAGAACAGCCAAAACCAAGATTTGAGAGAAGGAAGGAGGGGAGCAGTGGACCCTGAGGGTCCAGCCTATGGTGGTCTGGGGAGTGAAGCTTCAAGGATCCAGGGTACGGCTGGCCACACCTGTGATTGCAGAGGTGCTAATGCCTTTGTTTTTCAAAACTCAGGCTAAGTGTGTACGTGGACCATCTAGCCACAACGACTACCCTTTGTGAGAGGGTCAGAGGATCTGTCTTCTTAGGAGCTGCAGAGGGCACCCGCCTATGTGTGAGTGCCAGGTGCTCCTAAGAGCCCTCCCAGTGCCAAGAGTGCTGACTTGCAGGATCACTTGGCGACTGGGTGGAGAGCAGACGATGGCTGCAGCAGGAGAAGGAGTTGTGTTTCAGGCCAAGAAGATCTGGATTTGAATCCTGGCTTAGTCACTTCTGTGCTGTGTGACCTTGGACAAGCGACTTCCTCTCTCTGAGTTAAGAAGAAAGGAACTCTGAGAACTGTGCTTCCTTGGACTAGCTCTGAAACACCACCCTCCCAGGCTCAGCTTTTCTGTCTAGGGTTCCTGGTCACCATTCAAAGCCCAGTGTAAAGCGCCCCTCCTCTGGGAAGCTATATCTCCATCCCATACCTGGAGATTCAGATTCTTCTTCCTCTGGGGTGTCTCTATTCTGCCTGTATCTACAGCACATTGGTGTTGTCTGTTTAGATGTTTGACCCCCTCCCATGATGCTGGAGCCCCCAGCAGGCCTGCCATTGTATTGTTCATTTCTTCATCCTTCCTGCCCAGCATGGGGGCGGCACACCGTAGGTGTGGTGGTGATACTGAGTGAGTTTGGTCCCTGAGATTGGGTTGGTTTCTCTTCTCAAGGATCCCTCCGGATAAACTTGTCATCCTCATCACCCCAACATGACTCCTCATCTAGCAATCCCTGCCCTCTCTACCTCTTCAATAGGGTTGCCCAGAGTGAGAGAACATCAACAGAGCACCTAACTTACCACGTGCCAGGTATGGTGCCACACGCTCACTTGAGCTCTCTCTCCCAATCCTCATGGCCACGCTGTGATACTATTTTCATACCCATTTTAGACATGAACAAACTGAAGCTCAGAGAGATCAAATAGCTTTCCTGAGGCCACACAGCTCACCAGTGGGTAAAGCTGGTGGTGTGCTGGTAAGTGTTGGATAACCAGCTCTCCAAACAAACACATACAGGCTTCCATATGTGGAGTTTACTCATGTCTGTGATGCTCCACAGAATTTCAAGTTACCAACATGACATTGAACTTGGAGTTGGGAAGCGATGCCCACAGCTAGCTCTTATGAACACGAATGAGCTTGCTTCAGCACACCGTGGGGCACACCCAAGGCTGTTTGATGCTGACCAATCAGTGTTCTCTCTAGATTCCTAAGATCTTCTGTTAAGTGATAAAAGTAAGGTGTATAAGGGTACGTATCAAAGGGAAAAGAATATGTATACGTACACACACATATGAAAGAATAAACACATATTGTATAATTTGCTTGTGTGTGCAAATCTAAGAGGATTTGCCAGAAACTGATCACGTCATTGTTTTCTCCACTGGGTAGTAGCTGGAAGGCAGAGTGGGGGAGAAATTTCCTCCAGGTATTCTTTTGTACTTTTTTTTTTTTGAGATATGGAGTTTCGCTCTTGTCTCCCAGGCTGCAGTGCAATGGTGGGATCTTGGCTCACCACAACCTCTGCCTCCTGGGCTCAAGCAATTCTCCTGCCTCAGCCTCCCGAGTAGCTGGGATTAGAGGCATGCATCGCTAC
>PVKV010018474.1:28829-44805 GCA_004027835.1 Alouatta palliata
AAAAAAAAAAAAAAAAAAAAAAGAACAAACAAGCAACAATTCCAGATGACCAAGCAACCAGCCAATCAATCCCAAACAGACTTTGGGCCTGCAGCTCTGTCCTGGGCTGGTCTGTGGGCCTGGGCTGGGCGGGGGTGCTGAGTGGTCTCACTGGGGCTGTGCCCCGGACCACACTGCCTTTTGGCAGGCTCTGGTGTGTGCAGCCAGGCTGGTGCGTGGGGATGGTAAGCAGGTCTCCACGCCTGGAGTCTTTCTGGAGAGTGAGGGATGGGTGCACTTGTTTTAATTCTCATCCATGCGGCTTGGTCACCGAGACCATGGCACTGCACTCTAAACTCAATTAGAAATTTAACAAAGCTTATAAATCCTCCCCAGCCTGAGCCTTGTAAATCTCTGGAGCGGGGCGGCTTAGCACTTATCCATCTCCAGCTTAATGACCTCCCCAGCCTAGCCTGGGAATGATTCAGGGCTGGTGACAGGTCTAATTAGTGAGCGCGAACTGTAGCTCAAGTATAGTGAGGAGGAAGTGCGTGCTTGGTCTCTGCCCCCGTGGTGTTAGAGAGATGCCCTCATCCAGCCCAGATCTTGGAACACTGGCACATGGGAGGACGGGGCAAGAAGGGTGTGGCAAGTGTCTCTTTTGATAGTGTGTGTGCGTGTGTGCCTGTGTGCGTGTGTGCGTGTGTGCGTGTGCGTGTGGGTGTGTGTGTGTTTTGAGACCCTCAGGCTGGAGTGCAGTGGCATGATCTCAGCGCACCGCAGCCTCCACCTCCTGGGCTCAAGTGATTCTCTGCCTCAGCCACCTGAGTAGCTGGGATTATAGGCATACACCACCATGCCCAACTAATTTTTGTATTTTCAGTAGATACAGGGTTTCACCATGTTGGTCAAGCTGGTCTCAAACTCCTGACCTCATGATCCACCTGCGTCCGCCTCCCAAAGTGCTAGGATTATAGGTGTGAGCCACCACACCTGGCCTTGTGTGTGTATTTTTGAGACAAGATCTGGCTCTGTTGCCCAGGCTGGAGTGCAGGGACATGATCACAATTTTCTGAAGCCTCAACCTCCCAGGCTCAAGTGATCCTCCTGCCTCAGCCTCCCAAGTAGCTGGGACTGCAGGTGTGCACCACCACTCCGGGCTAACTTTTAAATTTTTTGTAAAGATGAGGTCCCACTATGTTGCCAAAGCTGGTCTTGAACTCCTAGGCTCAAGCAGTCCTCCTGCCTTGGCCTCCCAAATGCTGGGGTTAGAAGCACGAGCCACTATGCCTGGCCCTTTTTGATTTTTAATGTAGCCCTGTTGATGGTGTGTACCATAGGTCATTGTTCGGGGAAGGCTGTTGTGTGGCCTGTAACATGATTGCATCAAGGGCCTTGTGGAAGCCAAGTAGTCTCCTAGGAAGGCAGTGAGTTTGTGGGCATATCTGAAGCCCTGTTGCTAGCATGGGCGATGAGAGCTTTGAGGGTGGGTTCTGCTCTTCCAGGGCCTGAGAGAATTGTGTTCCAGAGACACACATATGAAATCAAAGAGGGTCCAGTTAGCCCTATTTTTAAGAGCTCAGACTTCAGATTTAGTGAGAGGATGGATTTTTCAACCAAGCTGATCAGCCTTGTGAGGTAGTGAGCTCCCCGTCAGTGGACAGACCACTTGGGATTCTCTACCATTAATGGAAGACCAGGTGTGTGCCTCACCAGACACCAAATCTGCCGCTGCCTTGATCTTGGGCTTCTAAGCCTCCAGAACTGTGAGAGATAAATGTGTATTGTTTATAAGCCACTCAGTTTATGGTATTGTTGTGATAGAAGCTCGAATGGACTAAGACATTGGGGGTGTGGGTTGGGTCTGAGGCCCTCCCTTTTTACCCATGACTTTTCCTGCTTAAATGCAGGAAACAGACAGACATTGAGGTTGCCTGGATGGAGACACTGGGGTGACAGATGCCCCCTCTCACCCTACCAGCCCCTCTGAGCCTCCCACCCCTGCTCCCAATCCCAGAACAGTAACCAGGAGGAGGCCTGGGCAATGGGTTCCATCCAAGCCTCATCCTCAGTGGTGGGAAAGGGAAAGTTATATTTTTATCTATAACTCAGGATGAATAAAAATTTAATTACACTGAAAAATTTAAATTTCATAAGAAATAAATATTAATCCTGGAGAGTGACTTTTGTGGGAAGATAACTTTCAAATGTTGTCAATCTGGAGGTACTGGGGTCTGAGAGGGAGGGGGAACCTCCCATTAGGCTCTTGGTCTGGGCTGGGGGTCTCCACTCCTGAGACTGGGGGTTCAAGGGCTCAGATCTCCATCCAGCAAAGACCCGCCTCTCCCCAGCCATGGGGGCAGCAGGGTGGCCACTGTGAAGGCGTGATACCATCTCCTCTCCATTCCTGCCTCAGTCCCCATCAGCTCCCCTCCCTCTTTCAATGGTGATTCATCAGCTGCCATGCGCAGACATTTTCTAGGTGCTGGGGACAGTGTAGGGAAGGAACCAGATGTCGTTGCCCACGTGGTGCATAAGGTCATGTGAAGGAGGCAGAGATGAAACGAGGAGCCACCAATACCACTTCCCAGCGAATGCCCCTCTGCCTGGCACTAAACCCCGACCTCCGCTTGGTTTACTTGATGATCGTTGTTATTTTGCTTTAAAAATTCAAGCAAAACATGCAAACGTAAAGTGCACAAAACATAAGCCCACGGCTCAATGACTGATGACCGTGTGTATGAATGGGCACTCTCCCGGTTAAGGAATGTAACATCCGCTCCCATGCTGGGCATTTGACGGAGGGATGGCCCTGCCTTGGGGACGTTCACAGACTGTTTGATGGATGATTCTTGCTGCCTGACCAGGGAGCGAATGATCTGGGGGTAGGGTGGCCTAATATTAGTTACGACATCTCAATACGTACTGAACATTTATCATGCACCAGGCCTGATTCTAAGTGCTTCGTGAGTATTAGCTCATTTAACCCCAACAGAGAAAGCCCCATGAAGCCTGTGCCGTTATCACCTGTTTCATTTTATCAATGAAAACACTGACACACAGAGGGTAAGTAACAAGTCCGGACTCACCCAGCTGATGGGAGACAACCTGGTTACACCTGAGTCCCGGGCTTAGAGTCCTCAGGCTCTTCTGGATGGGAGAGTCCCGGTTTTGATTCCAGGATACTTGGGATCTGGTGCCCTGCGGAACCTCTGCAAACCTTTTGATATTACTCCTCATTCAACATGAAATCTGCTGTGTGGCCTTGGGCAAATGTCTCAACCTCTCTGAGCTTCAGGTTCCTTCAAAAAGGTTTGGAGAAATGGAGAGAATAATCCCCATTCTGTGCCTCCCAGGGTTTGTATGGAAGGGAAGAGGTAACAGAGGTGGATATTCTAACCTGGTCACAATCCCGGTCAAACTAGTCCTGACAGTGAGCCCCTCTGGGCCACGCCCTGTGCTGAAGCAGATGCACCAAGCTCACTTGGTGAGGCAGGACCTGTTATGATTCCCGTGGGTGAGGACACTGAGGCATGGCACCAGGGTCTCAGGAGGAGTCTGAGGAGGGTGAGGTGGCCACAGACACTTCCTTGGGGAGTGCTGGGTTAGTGAGGTGCTGCTTGGAGCGTGGGAGTGAAGGCAGGGTTTGGGACTTGCATTCTTTTTTTTTTTTTTTTTTTTGAGACTGAATCTTGCTCTGTCACCAGGCTGAAACGCAGTGGCGTGATCTCGGCTCACTGCAACCCCCATCTCCCAGGTTCAAGTGATTCTCCTGCCTCAGCCTCCCAAGTAGCTGGGACTACAGGCCTGTGCCATTATGCCCAACTAATTTTTCTATTTTTAGTAGAGATGGGATTTCACCATGTTGTCCAGGATGGTCTCGATCTCTTGACCTCATGATCCCCCACCCAGGCCTCCCCAAGTGCTGGGATTACAGGCATGAGGGGGTATTCTAGTAGGGGTTGCACGTGAGCAAAGACACGGATGTGTGGATGCTGGATTGGGGGCTGGGAAGGTGTTCTCTGCTGGGCTAGGATGAGGCCGGGCTAGATTCTGAGATGCCCATCCCCAGTGAAATCACTTCTCCATTCCACAGATGCTAGAGCCGAGGCCATCCTGAGCTGGAGCTGCAGAGCCCGTGTCTGCTGATGTGCTGCACCTGGGTGGAGGAAGGGGAAAACAGGCCCAGGAACTTGGCCTTGGCCTGGCAAATATAGTCCTTGACTTTTGAACCTGAGACCAAGGGCAAAGCAGGTAGCTGGCCCAAGTGCCAGCTTGGGGCAGAGGGATGATGACAAGAGGGCCTTGTCCTGCGGTTGTTAGTGGTGTGCCTGGCTGAGACAACCATAGCCCATGGGTGGCAAAAGGAGTGTAGAGCAGGCTGAGGCCCAGGGTCTGATTTGCACTTGAAGACCCTCCGTGGAGATTGGTGCCAGAGACCTGCACTTCTCCAGGGACCAAATGGACCAGGACGTCTTAGTACTGGAAAATACCTTAGACTTTCATTTGGCTGGCCTGGGGCCCAAAATGACAGTTCTTTAGGCAGCAGATGGGAAATTCATCTTTTGCAGCAAAAACACCGGAAAGCTTCACTACTCCCCAAAGACCAGACCCAGACACTAATATTCACATACACACATATCCATAGAAGGATATGCATGCAGCCATCTGTGTACAATGTGCACGCAGACACGAGGGCTCACAGAGACACCTGTGCACACGCAGATGCTCGTACAAGGCACCTGCACAACCATAGAGACACCCTCGTGCTCCTGCCTCCCTGGAACCCACTCTCCCGGCTGTGTTCTGCTGATGGAATGCTGTAATAATTTTCTATTAATTGTTGCATTTGTTGTGCCTTTTAGTAGCTTCCCTCATTAAAAATGATATTATCCCCATAAATAAGCCAGTGTCTGAGAAGAGTGCCCGACTCCATTTCTCTTCCTAATTGAGACACTTAGCTTTGATTTGCACGCCGGCACGTACCGAGCGGATTAATTTTCAATTAATGCTTCTGGGCGGGTGGCTACAGGCAGTGTGGGCTCAGGCAGCCCAGCAGGCTGGGAACAGGCACAGTGGGACCCGGCGCAAGGACAGGTGGGGACTGGGAGGACCCAGTGAGGGTTTCTCTCCAGCATTTCCTGGCCACGTGAAACAGGCCCCTGGGCTGTCTGGAGATTTTTGGTTTTGTTCTCTCTGGGAAAGAGGTCCCTGGGGGTCTCGTGTATGGGAAGCACCCTAGTCCTGTACTGGGAGAGGCCCCCAAACTCTAACCCTTATCTAACAGAGGCCATAGGATCTATTCAGTGCTTGGCTGCTACAGGCCCTACTTGGTGGGCCTGGCAGCGTTGAGTGAAACTGGTTATGGTGGCCTCAGTTTTGTCATATAACCACTTATGTGACATAGGTGCTCAGCCTTGTCTGTGACCCGGTGTGCAGGTGGCTATACTTGGGAGGGGCTGAGGGCCTATGTCACATAAATGGTTAAGAGCCTGGGTTCTGTACCCAGACAGTCCTGGAGTCACAGTTCTATTCTGTCACTTCTAGCAGGTGCCTTTAGGCCATTTTATCTTCTCAAGACTTATTTTCCTCATCTGCAAAGTGGGGATAAGAAGATCAAGTGCCGAAAATGTTACGGAGAGTCAATGACACAACACAATGCAAGTGGCGCTTCACGCTCACCAATGTTTAGCTCTCCTGTCTCCTTCTCCGCTTCCTTTTTTTTTCTTTGAGTTGGAGTTTCACTCTTGTCTCCTAGGCTAGAGCGCAATGGTGCGATCACAGCTCACTGCAACCTCCACCTCCCAGGTTCAAATGATTCTTCTGCCTCAGCCTCCCAAGTAGCTGGGATTACAGGCATGTGCCACCACACCTTTCTAATTTTTGTATTTTTAGTAGAGACAGGGTTTTGCCATGTTAGCCAGGCTGTTCTCGAACTCCTGACCTCAGGTGATCCACCCGCCTCTGCCTCCCAAAGTGCTGGGATTACAGGTGTGAGCTACCACACCCTGCTTCTTCTTTCTCTTCTCACTCCTTCTCCTTTTTCTCCTCCTCTTCCTCCTCCTGCATGTCTATCCATAGGTGAATTCCCACCCATACTTGCCACTCTGTCTGCTCAGATCCTTTGCCTTAGACCCGTACCTGCAAAGAGGAGCCTGCTTGCCCCACCTGGGGGCAGCTGCCACTGGGAGTCTGTACTCATGGCCTTTCCCCGTGGTGTCGGTGGGTCTGCAGTGGCTCAGGGTCCTGACATACTTGTTGGTACCCTGGGAATGCCTCCACTCCAAGCCTGTGGTTCCTCTGGGCTCCAGCCTCCTGTGGTTTGGTCTTCTTGTGGATCCCATATAAGAGTGAGCAGCTGCATCTCCGTCTCTGCTCGTTGTCACAGTCAAAGACACACCAGTTTGGGAGCCAAAAAATGGAAAATCACTTGAATGTTTATCAAAGTCTAAGATTCTGTTCATAACAAGCAGCACTGCATCTTTTTCTTTTTAAGATGGAGTCTGGAGTCTTGCCCAGGCTAGAGTGCAGTGGCATAATCTTGGCTCACTGCAGCCTCTGCCTCCTGGGTTCAAGCGATACTCTTGCCTCAGCCTCCCAAATAGCTGGGATCAAAGGTGTGTGCCATCACGACTGGCTAATTTTGGTATTTTTAGTAGAGACAGGGTTTCATCATGTTGGCCAGGCTGGTCTCAAACTCCTGACCTCAAGTGATCCTCCCGCCTCGGCCTCCCAAAGTTCTGGGATTACAGGCATGAGACACCACGCCTGGCCAGCATTTCATCTTAAAATGCTAATTTTTGTTATCATCTATTTGTCTACATATCTAATCTAATCGTTATCTATCTATCTATCCATCTATCATGCATGGCCGCTGTCCCTCAAACCGCTCCCCTCTTTGTCTCAGGACTCCCACAAACTCCTCGTTCCCACCAAACCCAGCCTGTGCTGGCTGTGGCCCAGAGGTTGCAAATGGCGACCCAAGGGCTTATCTTGCTCACAGACATATCTTATTAGGTCTGAACCATCTCACACATACGTATTTTGAAATAGTAGGTAACATAAAAGAGTGGATTTTTTGGAAATAGTGGGTAGCATTGAAAAAGTGGGGATTTCCCATTGAGTATAAACTTCCCACTTCACTTGAAGAATTGGCTCTGGCGACACGGGGCCACACTCACCTTAGACACCTACCTGGCACCTGTTGACACCTGAGTGTGTAACCCTTGTTCTTGTCGTCCTCTCCCTGCACCCCTTCTAGGCCTGCTCACTTTCCCACATTTGTATTTTTCCTTGTGGCCCTTGTGAGGTCATCCCCTGAGCCTGAAGCCAGGGCAAGTCTCCTAGCTCTTCGACCCTGAGGCTGGAGCTCCTCCTTCTCATCCTGGGTCCAGGACCTCTTGCCAGTCCGATTAAAAATTCTTCTCTTCAAAGCTAACCATCCCCAGCTCAGAGCTCTCTCATCAAAGTGAGAGAATTTTCCAGAACCAGCAGCTCTCTCTTCTAGATACAGCAGCATCTGCTTTCCAAACTACAGTTTCCTCCCTTGCTGAGGCCATGGCTTCTCTTGAAGAAGCCTGTATTTCCTAATGCCCTCTGCTCTTATATCATCTGAGCCCTTCTGCTCATCCTCACGGCCTCACTCATGGTGCAGTTCGTGTAATTCCAGGTCATTGACTTCTTAGGCGAATGCTGGGGAGATAGACAGTCTAGCACTGGGGCGCAGTGAGCAGACTTAGGCCAGGCGACCTGAGTCCCGATCCTGGTTCTTCTGCTTAGCTTTGTGATGGTGAGGAACTTCTTCCATCTCTCTAAGCCTCAGTGTCCTTTGTGAAGCACGGATGATGATACTAGTGCTGCTTTACTGGGTATTGTGCCCGCTGAATGAGATAAAGCCTTAGCACCTTGATAGTCAAGGTGCGGTCTTTGGGTCAGCAGCATCAGTATCACTTTGATACTTCCTAGAAACACAGAAACTCAGCCCCCATTCCAGACCTGCTGAATCTGCATCCGCATTTCAACAAGATGCTCGGGAGTTCCCCGTGTGCGGTGAAGTCTGAGCAGCTCTGCGTGACTGCAACTCCTGGTATAAGGTAATGGGAGCTGTCACGATTGTTAGTCTAATAAGAATCCCTCATATTAAGGCAGAGAGAAGACTGTGGGCTCCAGTCCTGGTTCTGCAAATTAGTATTTTGTGCCCACTCCAGCCTTCTCCCCCGCCTCCTGCTCCCTGTCTATTGAAATGGAGACAACGGTGCCATTTCCTGGAGTTGACTTGAGAGTTAAGTAAGATTAAGCAGGAGGTGCTTCAGAGAATTGTGTAAAGTGATTCTGAGATCTTGAACCTCTGGAAACATTTTGCACATGTTTTATGTGCACTTCCTGCTATTGTCCCCACCTCACTTTATTTTTATTTTGCTTATTTTTCAGAGACAGGGTCTTGATCTGTTGGCAGGCTGGAGTTCAGTGGTGCCACTGCAGATCCTACAGCCTTGAACTCCTGGGTACAAGAGATCCTTCCACCCCAGCCTCCTGAGTAACTGGGAGTACAGATGTATGTCACCACATCTGACCAATTTTTTGTAGAGATGGAGTCTTGCCATCTTGTCCAGGCTGGTCTCGAACTCCTGGCCTCAAGCTATCCTCCTGCCTTGGCCTCCCAAAGTGTTGGAATTTCAGGCATGAGCTATCACGCCTGGCTTTGTTCCCATTTTGTAGAGTGAGAAGTTGAGACATTTCAAAACCAAAGGTTTGTCCAAGCTCGTGGAACCAATCGGCTACAGAACTGGGTCTAGTTGTCAGACCCTCAGTCCATGACCAGTGCGAGACCTCTCAGAGATCTCTTAGCTCTGTCAGATCAGGCTGCCACCGGGGTCCCAGAGCCTCTCCCCTGCTTGTCCCCCATCTACAATCCTGCAGCAGTCCCTCTCACTGTATTACATTGTTGGCTGGTTGCTTCTTGCTTCTGTGTTGGGGATGACAGTGGCCCAAGACCAGGGTGGGGGTGGGGAAAGGAAGGATGGGGCAGCTCTGGGAACTGGCGGTTAATTAAAATGTCCTCAGAGGCGATCAATCCATAGTCAGTGGCTTGAATCCGCAATGACCCAGCTCCTCTCTGGCCGAGCACATGGCCCTCCTGGGAGTGGCAGGCAGGAGGTCTGGCTGTCCTCCTCCTGGTCCTCGGAGCCCTGGCAGTGGGCAGTGCTGTTGATGCTGCCACCAAAATATTCCCATCATGTTTCCATAATAGCTTCTGTCACTGCTCTTGACAGGCCAGCCATTAAGTCTTTTGCAAAACTGTAAGAATTATTAACATATGAGGTTTTATATTATTTGACAGCTGTCGGCTCCTTTAGAATTTCCATCATCCCATCCCCTCCCTTCCCTCCCATCCTTTCCCTCACATTCCCCCTCCCTACCCCATAAGGATGGGAGGGGCCTCTCAGTCACTGGGGAATGGGGAAGAGACAAGCCACTCAAGCTTCACTCACAGTCACTTCTGCACATCTGTGGAATGTTCCCTGTGACCCCTCTGGTCTTAACCTGGAAAATTCCTCAGCATCAGTTAAACCTCGTATACGCGCCCAGCATCAGTGGCTTCAGTGATGACTCTCTGCTCTCCACCTGCCTCCTAACTCTGCCTCCTGAGCCCAGAAATATACACAGCTGTCTCCTGGACATCTGTCAGAGAGATGCTCACTATTCCTCACCCAGCATAACCCAAACCAAACTCCTCCCCATGCCCGGCCCTGCCTCTTTCTCTGGAGTGCAATCTCCCTCATCTGGTGCCTCCCTCCATCATCCACCCCATTCCCCAGGTCAGAAATCCGAGGGTCACCCTGGCCTTCTCTTCTTCCACGCCTTCAGGGGCTCAGGTCCCCAAGCCCTGTCTATTCTGCTTCCTAAAAGGCTCTTGACTTCACTGTCTCCTCCCCATCCCCATTGCCCCCATCTAGGGCTCACCCTCTCGTGCTGGGCCACCACATCTGTTTCCTCACTGGCAGATGTCCTGCTCAGGTGCCCTTGGGCCTTCCCATCAGAGTGCCTGCCTGTCCCATGCCAAATGCTTTGTAGCCTTTCTCTGGGGCTGCAGCTGCTCCCTCCATCCAGGCAGGCAGGAAGTGCTGGAGAGTTAATGGCCCTCTCTGCTTCTCAGAGCTGCTCTCAACCGATGGCTGCTGGGAGTTGGTGTGTAAAGACCCCAGCTCCTCCACCTGGGCAGGAGTCAGAGGCCCGTGGTCTACCCTGTGGATCTCTGAGGTCCCTGTGGAGTGAAGCTCCACTTCCATGGTAGGAACCGGCTTGATCAAGGCTCCCTTCTCCAGCTGCCTTCTTTCCCTCCTCACTTCCCCACGCCCCTCTTTGTGTTTCCTAGGATCTTCTTTCAAGCAAACTGATTGCACTCAAATCCTTGTCTCAGAGTCTGCTTCTAGGGGGACTCACACGAAGACAGGACTCACTCTGTCTGACCTGTGTGTACATCCGACTTGGCCAGGCCCCTCTCAGGACTGTGCAGGTTGAGGCTGGGGTGGGGGGGCGTCCCTAATGCTCCAACTCTTGCTGCTACTGAAAGGGAGGTCTTCCTAATGTCCGTGGGCCTTGATCCAGAAAACCTGACTGTATACAGCATTTGGACACTGCTATTTACATTTGAAAAGGAGTTGCCACAGGCCTCTTCTGGTATGGTATGTTTTTCTGGTACTTTCATTAAATAAAGTTTGGCACTAACACAGCTACAACATTATAAAGATATAGGGCATCCGTGTTAAGAGAAAATACATTCTCTCATATCAAAATATATCACAAAGCTATGCTCAACAAAACTTGTACTGGTTAGCACAAAAATTAACAAATTAACAGATATGCCAGAAATAGAATCCTAATAATAGTGGCATTTCAAGTGAGTGTAGAAAAGACAGGTTAGTCATGAAATAAATGAACAATTAGTTAACTATTTTAAACTCACCTACTTCACACAAATTCCAGGTGGATCAAAATGTTAACATAAAAAATAAAACCATGGCTGGGCGTGGTGGCTCACACCTGTAATCCCAGCACTTTGGGAGGCCAAGGCAGGTGGATCATCTGAGGTCAGAAGTTTGAGACCAGCCTGACCAATATGGTGAAACCTTGTCTCTACTAAAAATACAAAAATTAGCTGAGCATGGTGGCAGGTGCCTGTAATTCCAGCTAGTCAGGAGGCTGAGGCAGGAGAATTGCTTGAACCCGGGAGGAGATTGTGTCATTGCATTCCAGCCTGGGCAACAGGGCGAGATTCCGCCTCAAAATAAATAAATAAATAGATAGATAGATAGATAGAACTAGAAGAAACAAAGGTGATTATTGCGTGATGAGTTGGGCTTTTCCAAGCATAAAAATGAGAGGAAAAGTCACAGATAAGACACTAAGAACTGACAAAATAAAAATAAAAACAAAAACAAAGGATTCCAAAGTCAAAAGGCAGACGAAGTGGGAAATATATTGGCTGTATATACCGCGGATCAACAACAATGCAAATAAATTGAATGGGGTTTAGCTGAATTAACCTTCGTTTTTGTTTGCTTGGGACACCTAGTATCAAATACTTAAAAAATCAGTAAGAGCTGGAACATATCATGAAAAGGCAAATAAGCATTTGGTCATCCGCTTGTCAAAGTGCTTACCCTTATGACGAGGAAGTTCTTCCTGATGTCCACCCTGCATTCCTCTTGCTGGCAACAAGAGCCTTTTCTTTCTTTCAGTTCTTAGGGGAGTGGGAGGGCCTTTCCTTGAAATAAATTCACACACAGTGTGTGGTCTCCAGAGTATCCAGGTCAGGAGGCCTTGGCCCCTGCATGTATTGCCAGAGGTTCAGCCACAGTTGAGGTCCAAGAGGGCACATACTTCTCAGAAGGACATACCAGATTGTCAGCTTGGATGCAGAGGCTCACAGCTGGCCTGATCTCATGCTGTCCTCCTCCCTGTCCCATCTCCATCCTGAGCACGCCCTAATCTACTCCATCCTGAGCCCCATTCCAAGCCCCATCTGGATCCCACTCTTGAGGCCTCTCTGTCCCTTACTTTCCCCGTCCCAGGTCTTGGTGGGGGCCCTCATGGCCAGGTCTGGCCGGGCTGCGTGGCCAGTCTGAGGCAGGCTGGCTGTGCAGAGAACAGATGGGCTCCCTGTAGACACGCAGCAGCGCAGAAGCTAATCCACTTTTATCTCGTTATGGTGACAGCCACCCTGTTAAATGGAATGGACTATTGATTCGGGGCTCACTTCCAGCCCGAGGATTTTCCATCACAATCCTGAGTAGAATAGGAGAAAAGCAACACTTATTAACTTGGGTGCCAGTCAGGGAGAGGCTGGGGTGGGGGCCGGGGCTGGGCAGGCGCAGGCGCCAGGGCTGGCAAGCCAGGCCTCCAGGGTGCTGGGGAGCCAGGCTCAGACCCAGCGTCCAAGGGAGCCTCTCCTTCCCTCCCTGCTCAAGGCGGATGGGGGACAAGGGTTCAAACGTACGTGACACAAATGGCACACTTACACAGCACTGATGCACATACTCATACAATGCTGACACCCACAATGCTCACACAAAAATATACAAGCATGCTGAAACACAGCAACACTTCTACCCATCACTGACATACAGCCAGCCCACTGTCTACACACAGCTACACATTCAACACTGACACACATGCAGACACACAACACTGACACACACACACCCAACACTGATAGACACACTCATGCAATGCCAGTACATGCATACACACAACACCGACACACATATGCATACAATGCTGGCACATCCAAACATACAACGCTGACACAGAACACACCACGATAACATGCGTATACATATTGGCATGGGCACACTCACATACACAACACCGACACACACATGCACACAGTGCTGACTCTCATCTATATAAATCACCGACACAGATATATACACACACACAACACTATCCTGTGTGCTCATACAACACTGATGCACACATATATGCACACAATACACACCCACAGAATGCTGATGCAGATTACATGAGTACACACACAGCAACACATACACCCATCACTGACACACATATGAACCTACTTTGACAAAAATCCACACACTCAGCACTGACACACGTACACCTAACGTGGACAAAATATACACATAAGGCTGGGCACGGTGGCTCACTCCTGTAATCCCAGCACTTTGGGAGGCCGAGGTTGGGAGTTCAACACCAGCCTGACCAACATGGAGAAACTCTATCTCTAGTTAAAAAAAAAAAAAAAAATTAGCTGGGCATCGTGGCACATGCCTGTAATCCCAGCTACGTGGGAGGCTGAGGCAGGAGAATCACTTGAACCTGGGAGATGGAGGTTGTGATGAGGTGAAATTGTGCCATTGCACTCCAGCCTGGGCAACAAGAGTGAGATTCCATCTCTCTGTGTGTGTGTGTGTGTGTGTGTATGTGTGTGTGTGTGTGTATATATGTATATACACACAATGCTACATACATATACACACAACACTGACACACATACTTACTCAGCATGGACCTACATATACACCCAAGGCTGCCACACATATACGTCCAATGTTGACACACCCGTATGCACACAATGCCGACACAGACACGCATATGTGGATGCTGATACCACATACGTACAGCAGTGGCACACAGAAACGCCAGATGCTGACCCACATACATCCACAATACCAACACCTCCTAACACTGTTACATACATAAACACACGCTCACGGGGCCTCATACTGCAAACACACCCAGTACCCACCAGCATCCACATCCAAGAGACACATGTGCCATGCCGGTAGCCTAATGCTAGCAGAAACAGACACAGTAGGGATACTGCCATAGAAAATTGTCACTTGTTACTAACACACAAGTTAATGATGCACACACACAAAACACACACACCTATACATAATATTGAGGCACACCATGTGTGCATTTGTACACACACACACGCACACACGCACACTGGCAGCTTCTTGTGTTCAGTGCCTGGTCATTATGGATCGCTCTTCCTGCTATGTTCTGGGGCGCTGGGGCTGGACAGGAGAGCAAAACTCGGTCTCAGCTTTCGAGCAGCTTCACCTCTAGTTGGGGAGGAGGGGCACTAAAACAGCACATAGAACCACATCATAATTACAGCAGACTCATCTACAGCACTGATCATATGCCCCTTGCTGGTCTAAGCACTTTACACATAGAACACAAGTCTTCACAACCTTTGGCTGTAGGTTCTATTATTAGCCCTCGTTTGTAGATGAGGGACATGGGCACAGAGAGGTTAAGTGCCCAAAGTGGCACAGTTCTGAAGTGGTAGAGCTAGGATTTGAACTCAGACCTTCAGGCTCCAAGTCTTCAGTGTAACTTCTATAAAGACCATTTCATCACACCTGCTTCTGGCTGGAAAAACCCCACATGGCACCATCACAGGCCTAGACACACACCCATGGTCTGCACCGACAGTCTGTGAAATCCACAGACTGGGGGGAAATCTACCCCTGTTGGCACCTGGTCACTCTCCTGTGATGGCTGCGTGCCTGGAGGACTTTACTGTGACCCACCCCAGAGGGGAGAGGCAACTCATGCTGGAAAAAGCCCTGGAGAGGAGTTCTGGGCAGCAGGATTGGGAACTCTTTAACACGGGAGAGGATGCCGGGGCCGGCAGTTGTCCCACTGAAGAGGACAGCTCTCCTGGGCCTAGTCTTCAGTCACCCAGTCCCCCTTCCTCTGCTGTGCTCTAGAACTTTTTTTTTTGTTTGTTTGTTTGTTTGTTTTTTTTTTTTTTGAGACGGAGTCTCACTCTGTCGCCCAGGCTGGAGTGCAGTGGCGGTATCTTGGCTCACTGCAACCTCCGCCTCCCAGGTTCAAGCGATTCTCCTGCCTCAGCCTCCTGAGTAGCTGGGACTACAGGTGCATGCCACCACGCCTGGCTAATTTTTTGTATTTTTAGTAGATACGGGGTTTCACTCTGTTAGCCAGGATGGTCTTGATCTCCTGACCTCGTGATCCGCCCGCCTTGGTCTCCCAAAGTGCTGGGATTACAGGCATGAGTCACTGCGCCTGGCTGCTCTAGAACTTTTTTCCACATCCCAAGCAATGGCTGCCTTATTGAGCTGGGTTCTCCCAGGGACCAGGGCCTGGGGGAGGAACACTGCCAAGGGACAGATTTTCTCAGAGGAGGAGAAGTGAGTCAGGAATCAAGACAGCAGTAAGTTGGGCTTCAAGGTCTTGCTTTTTCAGATAAATTCTGGAAAGGTGCAGCCGCAGTTATGAAGAACCTGAAACTGGGCTGGACTGACCACGTTCCGTCCCTATTCAGCCCGGACCGCTTCTGCCTGACCGTAGGAAGGTCATTTAACTTCTCTAGTCGTCAGTTTCCCCATCTGAAAAATGGAACTAAGAAGGTCATCTGACACACTTGTAAAATGGGGGCCTAGGTCAACACTCTCAAGGACCTGCTCCTTTGGACACCATGGAACCCGAGAGTTCGGGGTCACTCCCAGCCCCTGGGGGAGTCTCTGAGGGCAGTGGTGGAAGGCGAGACCCACATGGCCAGTCGCCTGCCTGACCACTCCATTGCCAGTGGATTTGTGGTGGAGGGTGTTAGGGTGGGAAAAAGTGCTTTCACCTGTAACCCACCCCTGACTGTGGCCTGGAGGCTGCAGGGCCACAGCCAGGCCAGGCCTTCCCAAAGCATTTCTGAAAAGTAGGATGTGGTCCAAACAGAAAACATGTGAGGACTTGCCCACTGCCAGTGTCTCTGCTGCGGTGACATTGGCCAGGTGTCCTGACTACCTCAGTTGGCTGTCCCCACTGCAGTCCAGCTGTCCCCACCTCAACCCAGCTGACCCCATTTCAATCCAGCTGTCCCCACCTCAGCCCAGCTGTCCCCCACCTCAGCCCAGCTGTCCCCCACCTCAGCTCAGCTGTCCCCACCTCAGCCCAGCTGTCACTCGCCTCAGCCCAGCTGTCCTCATTTTAGCCCAGCTGT